>JAQQZR010000875.1:0-12725 GCA_030068235.1 Notoglanidium macrostoma | reverse complement strand
CTGTGGGAGGAAACCAGAGCACCCGGAGGAAACCCACGCATGCACGGGGAGAACATGCAAACTCCATACAGAAAGGCGACCCGGGGATCGAACCTTCTTGCTGTGAGGCAACCGTGCTAGCCACTGCACCACCGTGCCGCCACAGACCTTTGTATTCATCTCATATCCTATGAACATCTTTGAACACGCACCCTAGGAACATCAAATTACTGCAAGCTTTGTGCTGATATATTTTTCAGTGAGATCTAACATCATATTAATGTCAGCCCAAACCAATATATTATTTTGAATAATAGATTAGGGTGGAATGCTAACTTGAATTTGTGGTTCTATGAAAAAGGTTAGGAGGAAAAAGAAGCATGTCTATATTTTAGATTCATGGTGTGTGTGTATATAATGGCATTAGTACAAAGCCTGATGTTTTTTAAATCAGTGTAGAAATGACTGGCTGTTTCTCATGTTGATTTCCTGACACCGGTGAATGGAGGTCAGAAATGCGGTCTTTCCTTATCTGCAGGAAAAGCTGGGGATTTATCGAACTGCGTAAAATCCCACTGTGAGGCTCCAACATCGAAGCATATCAGCCCAAATCTGTTTTATATTAAAAAACAAACTGGAAAAACACCCCCAGCTGTACCTCATGCACCCAAGATTTCATGTACATAAAACTCCTCAATCAGGACAGAATTCGGTCTGAAAAACTATATGTGGAAAACTTTCTTCACGTTTTCAATGGCAAAAGGAATAATATCTAATAGATTCAAAGTACATCTAGGCATTCAACAACTTTCCAAAACATTAAAACAGCAAAATAAAAATAAGGTATGATACTACTACTGCTGCTGCTACTAATAAAATGCATTATGTAATATAATACTAATGGAGCCTTTGAATAGTCTTTTCGAAGAATTCCTGTGGACTTTTCAAGGCCTGTTTGCACAAATGTAAGACTCAGTCGTTGCAGAAGATTTATTACAATCATGTAGGTGAGAATGGCCTGCCAGAGTTCAGTCTGTGTGTGGGGAAGTCAGTACAGATGTGTGGGAACTGAACATCTGGGTTTGTTGCTGCTTCATTGACTTGGTGTTCTTTTGCACAGTGGAACATTGTCTTTTATATTTTTATTTCACTAAAATCAGTTTAAGATTTTCAAAGGATGTGGTAAGCATCGTACAATCTTAGTATCTTAAGAGAATGTGGGATATCAACTGCCAGTGTGGCTTTAACCGGTCTGAACACACACATTATTTTCCCAGAAATGGTGCTCACAAAGCTGAACACGTTTGCTGTCATCAGAATGTTCATCTTGTATATACACTGTGATAAAAGTAGACAACTTTTGGAAATCACCTAACAGCATTTTGTGTGTGTGTGTGTGTGTGTGTGTGTGCTTATAGTTACAGTTTGCAGCAGCGAAGTTTTAAGACACTGGACTTTTACAGGAAACATGAAGATCTCATTACTCCTGCTGGACTGGCTTTCTTTCAGAGTCAGTGGGATAAATCTGTCACCAGGACATTTCATACATTGCTCAGTAAGGTTTTTTTTTTCTTTTCTTTTTTTTCCCTCCACATGTACGGACACCCAGTGATTATGTAGCAAAAGTCGTGTTGGTTTTCAAAGAAAGTGGAATTCTTATCAGGAAGTGGTTGCAATTTTCAAGGGCGAATTAGTTTAAATAGGTTTCATGTTGTAATGAGCGTCATGCCTGAAATCAATCATATGTCGCTCGGCACATTATCTAAAACTTTGTCGTTCATAACAATGTAGAATAAGTAACTATAGATCAAAGATGTGTAAACGAAGGTTGCACTAATGTTAATGCGCAAATCCTAGTCTGTTTTCACATTAATTCATGGATCAGTGCAGATATTTGTCTTGCGTAAGAATACCCTTACCCGTGATGATCCTTCCTGTGGCTTATTGCTTTATTAAACAATATAATTCTGTATTAAATAGTGCTGATTTTGTCTTATTGTCATGGAACAAAAGAAACAGTGAAAAGACTCAGCCTGATGTGAACGTAACATTTCTTTAAGTCACCACTTTCATCTAAAAACCTGAAGTTTTTTCCAAAGAGGCCTGTGGATTTACATTAGGTTACAGTTTGTCCTCTTCGGGTGCCGTTTCTAATTTGCATTGAGTAGTGTTTATGCATGTGCTTGTTTCTTCCACTTTGCATTTCCACCCAAATAACGACTCCTGTGAACCTGTCAGATTGTGCTTTCTGTATTTAGATTGATGACTGTTAAAGTTTCCATAACCATTTGTGCCAACTCAACATTTGGAGCGCTTCCTTTCTTTGACAGAAGCTACTAGCGTTCCAGAGTTCAAGCAGAAACCTGAAACTGCTTAATACCCAAATGAGTTCTTTGTAATATAAGTATGTGCTTAAGAATCAGAGACTAAAGTAAAAAAAATGCTCCTTCTTCTCCACAGATATGAGAGAACCAGTGTTTGAGTATGACCGACCACCAGTGTATCATCCTCCCCAGAAAAAATACCCTCACGGTCAGCCGCTTCGATACATGGACCGCTACAGAGGCGGAAAAGAACACACCTATGGCATTTACTAAAAACACACTCTGTACATTTGTTATTGTAGAAATTTCTAATAAAATGTATTTACATCCAAGACCGGTTTCATTCCACAATGCATGTAGGAGTTTGCCAGGCATGAAATATTACACTTAGACCTTAAGTAATAAATAGGTAAAGATATACCGTGAAAATTACAGAAGCAGTTAAAGTTGATGTGGTTTTTAAAAAAATAATAACTTTCCCATGGTAAAAAAAACCTTACTGACCTTTATGAAGTGCATGATTATCCTTTCAACAATATTATCAATTATTTTTTCTTTGTTAAATAACAGCACAGTCTTTATTCCATATATTATTAGGTTTAGATTATGACCTCACATGCTGTCTGCATGTGAAGGGGTTGTTGCTATAGAGACCTGTATTATAATGATCGCATTAATATTAACCTGTCATTTGAGCTGGTGTTCTGACCTTAAAATGAATGAATTTTAAAATGAATCCACATCTTCAGACTAGAATTCGACAGCACTGTGGTGTAACATGTATTAGTATGTGGCTGTATTACATAACCACTTTACCTACTTGACTCGTTTAGAAAGTAAACATTGCTCTAATCAAGTCAAAACCAGCTAGATTAAATTTTTGCCACAGTAATTATCTTCATAATACAAACAATAGAGTCTGGAGGCAAATCAGGAGCCAGCATAAAATAGAGCTCTTGCTGGTATGTTTGCCTAAATCATTTAAAAAAAATAGTAGTAGTAGTAGTAGTAGTAGTAGTAATAATAATAAGAAGAAGAAGAAGGCAAAGCTATGCTTTTTGGCCACTGGAGGGCTTTGTTAAAACATAAAACCTCTCAATGATGCAATTTTGTTATCTGCAAGTCAGGGAGTTCCCTAATTCTCCAGTGAAACACAAGTCTCAGGGTAAACACCGTAGCACGTATAACTCATTATAAGCAATTCATATGTTACCTACGAATAGTATGAAGTAAGATTTAGGATAAGGGAAGTAAAGACAGCTTGTCTCAATTTAATGCTTGGCACTGTATTATGAATTAAAAGCCTCATCAGAATCATTAACACTTGAGCTAGCAGTTGTTTTTTTTGTGTCCTTAACCCAGAATGACACTTGCACACTTGCACACACACACAAACTATTGTACTCTATTACATCATCCTTGTTATTCAGCTTCCTAAATTCGAAGGCGCAGCACAGGGTTAAGAGATTTTCTGGAAATTCCAGCTGGCCAAATGCCTCTTGGCCGTTGTGGGAGTGCAGGATGAAAAGAGAAAAGCATGCGCAAGCATGAAGGAGAGCAGGATAGAAATAGAGTAAGTTTAGTCTATTAAATATAGACATCATAAGAGCAGATTGTTTCTGATTACGGCATGTAATCTGAACAAACATCAGATCAATCTTATAAGGTGGGACATAAACTGTAGGACTGGGTGTAAACATGCATTCTGTATTAAATCTGTTCAGCATAGAAGGATGGGGCAGAGCTAGCTTAATAAAAGATAATAATAGTCACACACTACATGCATAAAGATTTCTATTGTTTAGCACAATTAGCACTTTCATTCAGTAGTGTTGTCCTTTTTTAAAATTGTTTTTGTAATAAACTATATTAACTCCCCAAATCTAGGTCTGCCAAATGCCATACGTGTAGTTCTAGCTGATTTGGATAAAGTAAATATCCAACTTCCCCTTATTTTGGGTCATTTATCCTCCTAAACTTATCAGATCTGCAGAAGTTTCAGCAGCGACAACAGATTTGTTGTGATTCTGTTTAATCAGAAGGAAACAGCTGAAATACAATTCAGTTTTGTTATTGCTAATTTAGGCTTACTGTAGATATACATTAATAATAACTAATTACTGTGTTCAATGTTCAACATGTGTATTAAAACGCAGAACTTTCACTGTTACTTCAGCACTGGAGGTTATTGAAGGTGACCATCAATCTGTGAATGTATGATTACATAATGTACTCTCATGAAATGTATATATGTATACATTTGCAGTCAACCATAATAGAAAAAAGACAAGAATTTGGCGCACGGGTTTTAATTTATTTCGTTTTTCTGAAATTAACACCGTCAAGTTATACATACAGTGTCAAAAATATACATACACTCACATTATTATTTCAGTGGTTCTGAAGGTTGAAAAATGGCTTATCTTCCCAATGTCAAGGCCTCTTAACTTCCTGTTAGTGATCATGGCTGACTACAACTGGTAGCTTCTCTGTGCACAACATAACAAGCTGGTCAGGAACATCCCAGGAACCATCAAGGCTGGAACATGGACAAAATTATAGCCTTCTGGATGAATGTTTTATGGTCAGATGACTTGATTGGCCATAATAACTAGAGGTAGAGAGGAACACTATACCAACTGTTAAGCATGGTGGTGGTAGCATCATGCTCTGGAGCTGTTTTGCTGCCAGTGGAACTGGTGCATTGCACAAAGTGGATGGAATAATGAAGAACCTCAACCATCAGCTAGATGGTTGAACTTGGACACAATTGGGGGTTCGAACAGGACAATGATCCCAAACACACATCAAAGATGGTTGTGGAATGGATAAATCAGGCTCACATTAATCTTAAAACAAATCCTGACCTCAACCCTATGGAAGATCTGCAGACTGAGCTTAAAAGTCTGGTCTGTGGCTTTAAACACACTAATATCCAATCTGAATTCTACCAGAAGCTTGGTGATGGCTACCAAGAGCATCTGATCAAGGTGACACTTGCTACGAGACATTTAACCAGGTTTTGTATGTATATTGTTAACCCTGTATTGATTTTAGAAAACCCAAAAGGAATTAAAACCTTTGCATGAAACTGTTGTTGTTTTTTCTATTAAAGATGAATGTTGTACAATCATTCGTCCCCAGAAAAAGAAAATCACTGAAAGCCCACTACTGCCTTGGCATTCATGTCCATGATGATTGCATATAAACTTCTGACCTCACCTGCATATGATGTATTCTCACGAAAATCCCAAATGTAATGGGTGCCAATTCAATGCAAATCAGTAACATTCCCATTAAGGATTCCCATTCTTATTCCCACACGGTCTCCTCTTCCAGTGCTTTAGTGGAAATTCCAGATTTCACATAATTGCTCTTGCTTTATTTGGGGAGTGGATGTGGACACAGTATCAGAGAGCAGGAAGGAAGCAGGAAGGGAACTTTCTAAACTCACAAGGGGTATTATCACAAACCAAATTCTTTCTGTGAAAAGGAAACCGTTGAAATATTCAGTTTCGTTATTGTTAATTCAGGCTTGACCTCACACCCTGCAGGAATATATTAATAATAATAATATTTATTACTATTATTATTATTATTATTATTATCATCATCATCATCATCATCATCACCATCATCTGCCAACATTTCTATTTGATGGTTAACTGAATAAGATTTCATGCCAGAGAACACTTGTTAAGAACTATGGTTAATAACTAGCAGCGATGCACCCAACCCAACCCAACCCACCCAGTCGTTCCTTTAAATATATACAGATCAGAAATTGATTCACATAAATAGCCATACCTTTATTAGACATTTATTATTAGATTTTACTTGTTTAATATACCTAAAAAAATAATAACATTAATTACTTAATATATTCATTGCAAGGCTTCAATATGCAGAACACATGAGGATTTACAGTGACTTCAGCACCATGCCGGATCAGCCGAGGAGTTAATTAGGTCTGTTAATATGGAATGTGCCAAAAAATCGGTCAATAGGTCATTATGACAAGACACGAATAAATTAATATGTACATAATCATAAACCATTACCTAGTGGAAAAATTCAACATTAAACTAAAATACCTAATAATGAAGAATTTCAGTCCCCTCTGTAAAGCATTTGCTGTATACTGAAGACATTTGGATTTGAGATCAAAAGATGAACATGAGATGATTGCTGAAATTCTGATCTTTCATTTCTTATGTCATATTAACATAGATATATTAAACAACTTAGAACATGGCACGTTTGGTGGAAGAGCACACATCTTTTAAGTGATCAAAAATATTGGAACATATGCCTGACATGTTTCTTATTGCCCATGTGTGCCTTGTTAAATTGACGTTGCCATTTCAATACTTTCGGCGGGGACTGTATATATATATATATATATATATATATATATATAATATTTTTAAACTCACGTTATTTAATAATGTCTCTTTAAGGATCCTTATCTGGCAATCAACATCTACAGCTAAAAGTTACTTTACCCTAGCTTACCATATATAAATTATATAATGTATTATTTATCTTTATCTTTGCATTTTATTATCTTTCCTGTACTTGTTTCATTTACAGCTTACATTAATCTTAATCAGATTTCTGCTTTCCGGATTCTTCCCACAGTCGAAAGACATACACTTTAGGTCAACTGGAAAACATTAGCCAAAATGTGATCATGCTCAGCTGCAGAGAAAGTCTAAGCTTACAGGGGATTTCATAGTGTTCAGTGACCCTTACTTTAATCTAAGGGCATGTGACATGTTAAGTGTAGGAGTAGGTGGCCATGTTGATTATTAACTAATTAACTATTAAATTAACTATTTTCCACATGATGTAATAATTTGGCACAGTCTTGGGTTTATCGCCCCATTGGATTTAACCCCCACCCTTGAGGTCTCACATACAGTCACACATTTATGACTTCTTTTCTTCTTATGTTCTTCATACAGACTCTGAGGCAAGTAAACAGCTCCAGAGCTGTAGATGTTCAATCAGGAGCTTTTCAAACTGTTTGTTAATCTGATGTAAAATAAATGTAAATTGCACATCTCCTCGTTAATCATACCGCCACGTAGCGTTACGAGGTGGGATTTGATGACATCAGCCAAGCATTTTTCAGCCATGATCAGGACCAGGCTAATTCCAGCATCTGTCTCACATCCAGGACTTTCTCTCTGGGTTTTCCCAGAGCTTCTCCTCTCCGCACCTCCTCCGAGTTGATTTTTTCCCACTCTGAGAATGATACTGTTCTCACTCCTGAAAATGACACACATCCAGACACTTCAGATAAGGATAAAGGGCACGACTGTGCAAAAACTGGCATAAATACCCACATTTTTGTTTTTGTGTCTCTAAGAACAGCAGTCCTCAAATGAACTACAAGTCATGGAGGCCAAATTATTAGTTTGGGATTTTTCTTGGCATCCAGAGTGTTTGCATTTAGTGTGGGCTCAGCATCAGCTATGAAGAACTTAGGAAAGCTTTTTGATCAGTATCAAACAAGAAAAAGTTTATTATAAATAGTTGTTAAGCTTATTTTTAGATATTGTTACTCATTTCAAGCTTGAAATGGATTTATTCAATTGGCGGATAATTCTGCTTATTTCAAGTGTTTATTACTTGAAATTAACAAAACTATTTGCCAATAGAAAAAGACAATGTTAAGCTTAAACTTAAATACAGTAGAAGTCAAAAGTCTGGACGCACCTACTCACTCATAGGCTTTTCTTTATTTTGGTTATTTTCTACATGGTAGAAGACATCAAAACTGAAATAGCACATACGGCACATGAGGAATTGTGAAGTAAACTAAAAAAAAAAAAAATTCATATTTTTGATAGTTTGGTTGGAGGAAGACTGGAAGCAGAATATTGCCAAGCACCTTTTCTGTTAGGGAGGGTTACGTGGTCCAGGGCACAAAGACAGGCTGGTCATACTCAGCATCTGGTCATCATCAATCCTTTCATCTAATGCCCACTCACCACCCACAATCTCTCCTATAGCGCCATCTCTGTTTGACCTACAAACCACAGTGCTTATGTCTTTAGACCAGAAATTCAAGTTCAGTTGTTTTGAATGGAAAGTTTTCCTCAGTTATGCAATGATGGCTTGAATAAGAGACTACAGAGCCTTTATTCAGTCTTTATAATCATCACACAACAATCATGGTCTAATTACCTAAATTGCCTTTAAAAAGAACTACGTGAGTTTTACTATCATCTATATTAATCTTTCAGTTCATTTATTGACAAAAAACAATAATGACCTTTAAAGTCAGTAATGAAAGCTATAGATTTTGTTTATTTTTAATGTTCCAGGTGTGGGTTTTTTTTATATTATTTTATATCCAGGATCTGTTAATTCCAACTCAGGTTTACGGAGAAGCAATTCATAGTTTGGGCAAGATTTAAAAACCTGTCTGATGGGTAGTACGTGTTCACTGCAGTTGCACTTTTGTTGTATATTCAGGATGCAGAAGATGTATTAAAGAGTATGTTGTGTGTGTGTAATAATACACAATACAATTATATATATATATATATATATATATATATATAATTTGTACTTTTGTTTGCGTTTGTTACCTCGAGTCTTCAGTAAGACTGAAATCTCCTGAGCTCCACCTCTGTTGACTGATACATCGAGTGTTCCTGATTCCACATCTTTCAGGAGAATTCGTGCCGTTTCAAAACTGTCATTCATAGTTGTTGCAATTACACCAGTCGGCCCACGCTTTACCCAGCCACTGCAATATAGCCCTACACACACAGGTTATGCATTTACAGGATTTGACAAACAGCCTCATCCAGAGAGATATTTATCTCAATTTAAACAACTTCGTTATTTATACATTATACATTTATACAATGGTTGTGCTACAATTTGAACTCACAACCATCTGATCAATAGTCCAATGTTTTAACCACTGAGCTACCAATGCCCAAGAGGACCTTGCATTTACTTTGTATTACAGTAGTGGCTAATACTAGTGAACGCTAGGTATTACTATAACAAAATGAAAATTTACGGCTGTTTTACAGCAAAGCGTTTTTGGTATTGACCAGCCAGTGTGTTCACAATTCCCATATTTGGTCTATGGTTACACACACACACATACCAGAGTAGACATTCTCAAAGATAGGTACACACAGACATGGACACACATGCATGCAGCACGTCATGTTGGTTTTGCTATCCTTCTGAGGAACGTCCATTAACATAATGCAGCTAATTAATGCTATACCTGCACCTAAACTTAACCTTTACCTTATCTTCAGTAATGAAAAGGAAACTTTTTGGCTATTATATTTTTTCTTAGAAAAATCCAACCAAACACAAAAACCACCATGAGGATCATTCAATTGTGCAGACCATCCTGGTCAAGTCTCATTATCTTTGTGAGGACGTTTGTTCCTTATAAAGGTGTATAAACACACACACACAGACTACAGAATTAAAATGTGACACACCCACACCCACAGGTGTCGCCAAACTATTTTAACATTATGTTACATTTTTCTCGACTCTAACCAAAGTAAAGCCAGAGGCAGATATTGATTTATTTTGATATGGGTTTGCTGATTTATTACATTTTCTACCACATATAATATTTTCATACCACAAGGGGTGGAACTGCATTATTAAACATAGTTGAATAATTACACTAATCCCTACGTGCCAAGAAGCAGCTGTTATTTCTCAAACTGTCCTCTGACTTATTCTTAGCATCTATCTGGAGTGAGGCGCTTTCTCATGTTCTTACGGTCGTAAACCATTCTGTTTATACTGTTGATAACAAATGTTCAAGTATGGACTTGGTTTATGAGCTGATAAGGTCTGTCACTTCCAAAATATGTCATTTGAGTTTTTAAAAAAAACAAACAATGTTTGAATAGCACCCTTAAATGTCCTCTTACAAAGACTGTTATGCAATTTTCAATTTACTTAAAGTACTTACAGTAGTGTCAATCTACTCTTTCAGTAGTCACGAATTCAGAGGAAGCACAACCTTTGTACTTTTTAATATAATATGGCCCTGGCATGGCTGTTGCATAATGTGCATTTATACAGTCATCTCCAGAGATCAGAAACAAAAACAGCACATATTCCAACTTGTCCCATGAGCAATAATTATTACTCAGAATAATGCCCTATTCAGACTTGACTGGTTTTACATAGTAAGATGGTATAATGGTGGGATGATGATAAACACTATAATCCTGTCCAAATCCATCATATGGTCTTTTAAACAACTGGTGAATCAACAGAAATAACCACACATTATAAACATCCTGTCCAAACTAACAACTAAAGATTTCATTATATCCTAGGGGAAAAGAAGCATTGAGCTTTGTTCCAATAATAAGATGCTCCAGGAAGCGTTCAGAAGTACTGACCGAGTTTAAAGGGTGGAACAATGAAATACAGACGATGCTAAAAGGCATCTGTTAGAGAAGCAACACTTCCTGGGTTTTGATAAGTCTCTTAGTCCGTAGCACAGGTACAGCCTACATGCATGTTATGGTCATGTGACCTGTTAATGCTCACCAGCCACAAGCAATAAACCATGCACTTATAATAATAATAAAAGTGAAAACAATTACTTTGTATTAAAATTAAATGCATCACAGAGTACACATTGGACATTTCAGTGTGGCTACCATGTAGACATGGAGAAAACACTCCCATCCCTGTGATTTACACAGCTTCAACAGACGAAAATTAAATCTATGAAAGTGGTAACCCTAGGAGGTGCAGTGGTTAGCACTGTCGCCTCACAGCAAGAAGGTCCTTTGCATGTTCTCCCCGTGCATGCGTGGGTTTCCTCCGGCTGCTCCGGTTTACTCCCACAGTAAAAAAAGACATGCAGATTAGGTCAAATGGCTACTCTACATTGCCCATATGTGTGAATGCTAGCGTGTCTGTCTGTGTTGGCCCTGTGTGTACCCTGCCCCTCGCCCGAAACGACTGCTGGGATTGAATCCAGCTTCCCCCCTGTGACCCAGATGGATAAAGCGGATGGATGGATAGAAACTGCAAACATTTGCACATCTCAGGTTGTTAATAGGAGAAAATGAAACAAAGTCATGCAAAAACTGGCAGGACATCTGGCACACATGCTGGCAATACCTGACTCTAGGAAATTGCCTATTTCCCACTCTCATAATGACATTCCTCTTACCTGCTGTATGTAACACTCTGCCCATTTCATTGGGCACTGTGGAAGTGCGAGGGTCAAAGGGCACAGTGGGCTCAACAGGCAGACTCTTATAACCAATACTGCTGATGAGCAGACCACACTGTAGATCTTGGGTTTGTCCTGTAGGTAGAGCCTGAGCCTCCTCCCCTGAACCCTGTAAGGGTACAGGTACAGAAGAAACAACCCAAAGCTTTACCTAGCAATACCACCACATACTGAAGTCATATAACTCTAAACATCAACTCATAACTCATTAAATTGCTCTTTTAGTATTTGTGATATCCAAAAAGCCACATATGTCACTGAAGGAGCAGCAGGAGAACTGCTCTGCGAAGTAGCTTGTGTAATGAAGAATGTTCTCTTCTTCTGAAATTAAGTAGCATAAATAATTCTTGCGTACTAAAATTTGTATAGAAAATGCAGCTAGTGTAGTACTCCTTTGAAGAAACCTTTACCTCAAGTTTGTTGACAACCAAACGAATCCCCGTTACTTTGTTCCCACTAGCATCTGGAAGCACTTCCACAGGACTGCGCAGAAAACGAAAACCCCACTGTTTATTTGTTTTCGGCCCCCCTTCATCCACTTTCACAGCCTTCAGCATTAGCTCAGTCAGTCTTTTCCTAGGCCTGGGAAGATCTACACAAAAAATACAAACAAGACTTCAGAAGTTCAGCCAGGACCCTGTTATTTATGCACCAATTTTAAAGGCAAAGGGTCAGCCAAAGCATTATACATAAAAACAGGTCAATTCAGATAATAAGAGATAATGTAAATTGAATGAAACAAAGATATTATTGAAGTCCAGTACAGTCTCAACAGCAAATCATTGGTCAGGAAAATTAGCAAGAAATAAACAAATAGATAATGTAAATTCATGTGGGATGGCTTTTCCCTTGATTTCCTTTAAATGTTGTTTGTTGATGTTAAAAGTCTTGTGTGTAAACTTGCAGATGGCTTTTTACAGAAAGAAGAGTCCATGTTGTTCCACTCAATGTTAAAGGATTCAAACAGAAAATATTTTGGAAAATTTTGAACACCCAGACAAGTTAGTTTCAATTTTATATCATTTACTCATTTCAATCGTTTCATGATTTTCTCTTTGTGCACCAGAAGACTATGTACGTGAACTGTTTCCAGCTTTTCCCCCCAACAGTTTCAGCAACGAGCATCGACCAGCAAAAGAAGGCCGAGGTCTCAGGAGCGC
>JAQQZR010000874.1:0-12531 GCA_030068235.1 Notoglanidium macrostoma | reverse complement strand
AGTTTCTTGGTGTAGAGGTGTTGGTGTGTGTACTTTCTTGTTGTAATGGTGTGTGTAGTTTCTTGGTGTAATGCTATTGGTGTGTGTAGTTTCTTGGTGTAATGCTATTGGTGTGTGTAGTTTCTTGGTGTAGAGGTGTTGGTGTGTGTACTTTCTTGTTGTAATGGTGTGTGTAGTTTCTTGGTGTAATGCTATGTGTAGTTTCTTGGTGTAGATGTGGTGGTGGTTGTAGTTTCTTGGTGTAGTGGTGTGTGTAGTTTCTTGGCATAGTGGTGTTGGTGTGTGTAGTTTTTTGGTGTTGATGTGGTGGTGGTTGTAGTTTCTTGGTGTAGCCGTCTTTGTGTGTAGTTTCGTGGTGTAGCCATCTTGTTGTGTGTAGTTTCTTGGTGTAGCAGTGTTTGTGTGTCTAATTACTTAATTAATTAGAAAAATTTTTGACTTTGCCCACCCAAATGCTCTAAAGGAAACTAAATTGAACTTTTATTGTTTTCTCATTTTTAATTATTTGCTTTTCATTTCTGAGACCTTGTCTTTTTCTCATCATGGAGATGCATTACTCTACAAGGACAAAGTAAATAAATTTATGTGTTTATTACAGGAGATTATCCTCAAGAAGCTCTTCAGTATTTCTATGACTGAAAAGCTGTGGTCTTGTTTTTTCAGACATCATTCATGTGTTCATAGTTATAATTACCTTGAAAATTACAATTCATGACCTACAGGAATTTTCCATTCAAAGCATTTTTGATGGCTCTCGAAAAGTTTTTATTCATGCTTGTGCCCCCGGGGCTCTCTACCGATTCAGCTGTAATTAAAGAGGCAGCTGATCAAGCGGCCCATTGATTTTTCTTTTCTTATTCTGTTTGCTTTTCAGTAAGTTTTTTGTTCTACAGGAAGTCTCTCAGTTCATCTGGGACACATAACTAATAATGATTCACTTAGCTCTGTCTCAAAACAAACCAACAACTTCACTTTAGAGTTTAACTAGCTTTGTTATTACAAACTAGCTTTGTTAGATTTTTTTAATTGTAGGATTTGAAATATATTTTAATTAAACTGTAATTCAATAAAGTTTTAAATTGATGTCTTGTATTGTTGTATTGTATTGTATTGTTATTATATATCTCATTTTTATTAGTTTCTTTTCTGTCGCTGATAATTTATTGCATTTTTTTGTTTTAATTTAACTACCTTTTGTTTCATTTCTTTGTTTTAATTTTTATTATGGTTTCTAATTTCTTATTATTTTTTATTATTCTTATTAATTTTAAAGGGTTCTACTTTAAACAATTATTATCTTCTACACACACACATTATATATATATATATATATATATATATATATATATATACACACGTATATATTGAATATTCATGACTTTTATCACTGAAAAAGTGAGTTTATCATAATATGTCCCCTTTAAAACATTGAAATCATCAATGGTTGTGGGAAGAACCTGGCCTCGAGACTGCTGGTTGTGGTAAGATTGTTCCTGTAACTCCTTCAGGATGGAAGGAGGATGAGCAGTTTGTGACTGAGATAAGAGAAGTCCCTGATGACTTCTCCTGTGCTGAAGATGTCAACTGGCTGGGAAGTTCAATGCTAGATGTTATAAGTCACTATAAAACAAGATTCTGCATGAACACAAGAGAATGTCGGACTGATTTTTTCCCCAATGTGTGCATGAGAGTCTCTGCAGGCTTTCTCAGGAGACATCAGACATCAATCTAAATCAATACCTTTATGTAGTCCTTTAGTTCCTGTTCTTTTTCCTTCACTCTGACCTTTTGCGTTTTACCTTTTGGTGTTTGCTTAGATGTACAATGAATTCCTTTGCACCAAGGTGCTTTTATGGCAGTCCCTCATTTTTCCTCTTTGCTCAGGTCACTTGGCCTTCATCTTCGCATGGTTCAATGAAAGCTTAGATGACAAGGTGTTAAGCTGCCACTGTATACACCCTCTGAAGCTTTCCTCAAGATAAAAGCAAAAGTAGTACTTCTTCTCAAAGGTCTGAGTAAAAAGCCAATATTAAACACAGAACTTTTAGGAGAATTGTCAAAGAGAAGTCACTAAGCATTTTTGGTCATTCAAAAATATGTGCACCCCTGGTCAAAATGAAGAAGACAACAATGTACATTGAAACTAAATATGTAGTAGTTAGGTAAATTTTTCAGCAAAATATATTAACTCCCACTCTCATAAATCATAAATATGGTGAAATAGCATAGTTTTGATTTTCATAGTACAAATGTATCAATATTTATTGGTACAGTACCATGCTTATTTACTTGTAAAATATACTCTGATCTGTTACCAGCTAATATTATGTGATGTAATCCTTGTCTATGTTGTCAAGGTAATGAACAGACAAACCAAAATGACAGCGATCTGGAAGTACAATAAATGGCCAAAAGTATGTGCACCCCGACCATCACACCCATAATATGTGGTTCTTCCCCAAACTGTTACCACAAAGTTGGAAGCACACAGTAGTACAGAATGTCACTGTATGATGTAACATTACAGTTCCCCTTCACTGGAAATAAGAGGCCCAAACACTGTTCCAGCATGACAATGTCCCTGTGCACAAAGCAGCTCCATGAAGACATGGTGTTCAGGTTAAGATTGGAGTGGAAGAACTGGAGTGTCCTGCACAGAGCCCTGAACTCAACCCCACTGAACACCTTTGGGATGAACTGGAACTGGAGCCTCCTCGACATTCCAACATCAGAGCCTGACCTCACTAACGCTCCTGTAGCTGAATGCACACAAATGCCCACAGCCTCACTACAACATCTAGTGGGAAGCCAAAGAGAAGTGTGGAGTGCACTATAACAGAAAAGAGAAATAAATCTGGAATGAGATGTTCAACAATACATATGGGTGTGATGCTCAGGGGTGCACAAACCTTTGATCATATAACGTACTGTATATCACGTATGAATAATGATGAAAGCAAAGTAGACTGCAGACTGAAAATATTAAGAGGAACTACAATTGATAAAACATAAACCTCAGTATGAGGAGTCCATGATGAGCAGCAAATGAAGTCTAGGTGTGAAAAACAAAACATCTACAGCTAGTGCTATATGAGTGAATAATAACAGCTCTTACCTAGAATGTTGTTCTTGACAACGAAGGATTCCGATGTAATGAAAACAAAAACATATAAACCTTGCTCTTCTCCACTGAGTCTTTACTCCATCCTTACTAACTAATGGAGCTAGCTGATGCCGTTCTGATGTTATTCTTTTCATGAACGTGAAGTTGTTGAAAATAAATGCTAAATTGTAGAACATATCAAAGAGTACTATAAGCTGCATTTTATTTATTGAATTAAAATAATCTTGTCTAAGGGATTATGTTTCCTTGGTAACAGGCAATCATGTTTAATTTGTAATTAAAAACTCAGTAAAATGACATATTTCACCTCAGCAGGTTTCCAGAAGACAAAACAATGTGTGTAATCTAAAACAAGTCATAAAAGCATGAAACACTGTTTCTCTTTGCATGCAAAAAGGACATTCATCTGAATCTTCTGGGTTTAAAATACATGCAAAAGTGTTTACAGCAAAAATACCATACAGTATCCTCCACTGTAAATTACCCGCCATTTTAGTTGAGGGTAGCTTGTACAGTGCTCACCATTCTGGCTTTACATTGGTGTTTAACCTAAGAACATTGTGCCAGGGTGTGTCTGTTCTCATACTTAATAATTTCCTATTTAAGGCATGTACACACAACCTATACAATGACTTGCCAGAGGCCATGTTAAAAGGCAGTATTGTTTCTTTTTGGTCTCCTAAGGGGGGACTGGGAGAGTCCAGCCGATATGGTGCAATTGTAGTGTTCGGGACTGACTCACCATGCTCCGGCCTGGCCAACCCTGCACAATAGTCTCTGTGCTGCATACATTCCTCCACCATGAGGGAAGACCTCCATTGGCATAAAAGTTGTTCAACAAGTCGGATGGATCTCACCCCCATCCGCACTGCCACAGCATCTGCGCAAGTAAGATCTGGTCCTACCAATTCCACCAATTGTTGCAATGTGATTATTCCTGTTGATGTGAGGATCTCAGACAACACAGAGGAGTTCTGGCTCAACATAGCCAACCGATCGCCGTATATCAAAGGTTCCTCAAAGAGCCATTGAAGCGATTGATGGCTCTCGCTCTGTAGCCTGAAATGGCCAACAGCCTTAAATAGTCCCTGATAAAAAGGAGGTAGTCCAGTCAGGTTCAATCGTCTGATGTCCATACAAAACAGTTACCTGTCTAGCCCCCAGTTTCCCACTGTGTGTAGTATTCTTTGTGCCACTGCCCTCCATGAGAGGTTCTCTGGACCAATGAGGAGCTTTTGCAAAATTGGAGTAGGAATGCCTCCAACCTGCTGGACAGCTGGATAAGTCCATGTCCTCCCTCGTCTCTGGACAAGTGCAAAGTACACTGTGGCACCCAGTGCAGGCTGTTCCAGAAAAAGTCCACTAATACTGCCTGTAGGCATGCTAGTAGGCCTGGAGGTGGATCTACACATGCCAATTTGTGCCAGAGTCCTGAACCAGTGAGATTATTTATTAGAACTTCTGCCTCTATATGACATCTTTGGGAGAAACCACTTCCACTTGTTTAGTTGTCCCTTTATTCTCTCAAACATGTCATCCAAGTTCTTACTTATGTAGTCACTGTCCCCTAGGTATACTCCAATATACTTAAAGCCTCTGGTTTTCCACATGAGATTTCCGGGGAGCCTCGGCCCTCCACCTGTCCAGTCCCCAACTATAAAATCTTCACTCTTATTCCAGTTTAGCAGATGACAAAATATAAAAATCATTTATGATAGCAAATAAAATATCAATGTCTTTCTGTCAATTTACCATGATTACAACATCATCAGCATATGCTGACACAAAAAAGGGAGTACAGCAATTTGGTATTGACAGACCATTGATTTTTTCTCTGATTTTGCACAACATAGGCTCTATGGCTAAGGTGTAAAGCATACCTGACAAGGAGCACCCTTGTCTAATTCCCCTATGCACTCTGAAGGGTGCACATAAGCCACTGTTAACTTTCAGTACACTCTCAATGTTACTGTATAGGACCCTGATCATATCCACGAACCCTGAGTTAAATCCAAAACCCTCTAACACTTTCCATAAATACTGGTGTTCAACACGGTCAAAGGCTTTCTCCTGGTCTATAAATAAAAGACCAGTGTTTAAACCCAATAATTTGGAAATGTCCAGGATGTCACAAATTAGGTCTATATTATCAAAAATTGATCTTCCAGGTACATAGTACGTCTGGTCAAGGCGAGTTACTTGCTCCATAACCTTCCCCAGTCTCGAGGCTAACGATATTGAGAGTAGCTTGCAATCTGTGCATAGTAGTGAGACTGGGCGCCAGTTTCTCAGGTCAATAAGATCGCCCTTCTTCTGTATCAGGGCTAGGACCACTCTACGGCTGCTTAGTGGCAGCTGACCTTCTGTCAGACTGGCTTTTATCACTTCAAGCAAATCCTGACCCAGAACGGACCAAAAGGGCTTATAGAACTCCACTGGGAGTCCATCAATGCCAGGCGACCATCCGTTTTCCATGCCACTAAGGGCAGCCTCTAGCTCGTCAAGTGTCAGCTCAGAATCCAGCCTATCTGCCAATTCCTTGCCCAATATGGGCAGCTCATGTAGGAAGTTTGCCTCTATTACTTGCACAGTTGAGAGCTCGAATAGAAGCTAACTGTTTGCTCATGAATTTCAGTAGGCTCAGATACGAGATCCCCTGATTCAGTTTGTACAGCATGTATAAATCTTTTCTGTCCATTTTTATGCTCGAGACCAAAGGAAAATTTAGAGGGAGCATCCACCTCGGTCACGTTTTTAAAATTCCACTAGCTCTTGGAGCTTTACTATTACGGTCTCTCAAGTGCTAATTGATCTAGTAATGTCCCTAGTTACATTATGAGTGTACTGTTGACAGAAAAGACTGACCTGTACTTTTGCCACATCCCACCACAGTTGCACAGAATTAAAAAGAGACCTCTAGAGTCTAAGAGCATTCCAAAAAAACCCAAAGCCTTCTTTAAAGTTTAAGTCATTCAATAGTGTCGTATTAAAATGCGTATTAAAAATGCGTATTAAAACGTATAGGCATTGCATGATTTCACATTGTTTTTCTATAAAATGCATTGTACAGTACAGTGATCTGAAAACCTAACAGGGTAAATAAAACAGGACCTGAAAGAATTTATCTGGTGTGTAAGACCATAAAAATGATCCTGCCTTGCCAGTGAGAGTAAATTATCTTTACAATGAAACCATGTATACTGTCTCTGGTCTGCATGCAAGATTCTCCAAATGTCGCATAAGTCATGGACTTCTATTAACTCACGCAGTTTCCTACAGGAGGCAGCGTGAAGTTCTATATGGTTCCTATCTAGATCACTGACAGTACAATTAAAATCACCACCAATAATCAGAAACCAGTCAGAAATCAGAAATTGTGTTTTTCTGTGTTATTCTGTTTCTTGGCGCGACTCCGATGGCACATGGACACCAAAACAAACGGTGTTCATGTCTACCCACGAGAAACATTGCTCGTGTTGCTACGGAAACCAGGCCTAGAGTCCTCGGCGTCGCCTGATGCCAGGGGACGCGAGGGGGTCCGCTGAGATCGGTGTGTGAGGAAGCGGAAGCACGGCAAGCGGGCGGGGTCCGTGCTAGGCTAAGAGATAATCCTAGCCGACCGCCCCTACCAACCATGGTACTTTCCAATGTCTGTTCTCTGGACAAATAAATTGGACTATATCCAACTCCAGCGGACTACTCAGCGCGAGTTTAGGGAGTGCTGCGTCATTGTTTTCACGGAGACATAGCTCAGCGACAGACTTCTGGACGCCGCCACTCAGCTAGCCGGGCTACCTCCAAAGCTCTGCGCATTTTGCACCTCTATAATTTTGCACATCACATTTGGATTAGCACTGCTCTGTCTTGTTTCTTTCTTGTCTTATGTCTGCACTCTTTGCACATTTGCACACTTTTCACTTTATGTTGTTTTTGCCATGTTTGCATATGTTTGCACACATGCACTTTATGTTGTCTTCTGTTGTCTTCTGTTGCACATGTGCACCATTTGTACTTTTGTGTTGTCTTGTATGTAGCACCTTGGTCCTGGAGAAACATTGTCTCGTTTCACTGTACACAGTACTACATGTATATGGTTGAAATGACAATAAAGGCCACTTGACTTGACTTGCTTACATTTCATTTTACGTGTCCCCATCATTTAATATGTCAGTTATATGACTTTTCTGATGTTCCCCTGCTTGTCTTATCTGCATGGGGGGCTCTATCCTGAGCTCATTCTCTGTGGAACTGTTCCATTACTGGTTCAGTATCACATGCCTTGTCCCCCGTGGGTTTTGCCACAGCAGCATCATTGATCCTTCTGTCAGTCCCAGTCGCAACCACGAGGGGGTCGATTGCAGAAGGTACCAGCAATGAGGGAGCAGCTGCAACGGACTCGCTCACAGGGGGCTTAGCTTCAGTAAACATAACTGTGGGGAGGGCAGGTATATCCAACCAGTCCCCACCAAATGCTGCTGCAGGATGGTCAGGTATATCGGGCCTAACTCTGCCAGGCTCTGCTACAGTCGGCTCGGTCTAGTCAGCATGCCTGTCTGTCGCCGCTTCCAAATTCACCCTCCATGGACACGCTCAGATTAAATGTCCCATTTCACCACAATTGAAACACTTTATTCCTGTGTCCGTTGTAGCAAATACAACATAGTCAAA
This sequence comes from Notoglanidium macrostoma, assembly GCA_030068235.1. Taxonomy (NCBI): domain Eukaryota; kingdom Metazoa; phylum Chordata; class Actinopteri; order Siluriformes; family Auchenoglanididae; genus Notoglanidium; species Notoglanidium macrostoma. The sequence goes on along the minus strand of JAQQZR010000874.1, from coordinate 4,739 downwards.
ACAATCTACCCAGAACTTCATAACCAGGTCTAGCTCTTCAGCTCCGTTATTTAGCACAATATATGCTATTCTTCTAAAGGACACTAGGTGCCTTAGCAATGATGACTTACATTCATTCATCCATCCATCCATTATCTATACTGCTTTATCTGTCTGGGTCACGGGGGAAAGCTGGAGCCAATCCCAGCATCTTCGGGCGAGAGGCGGGGTACACCCTGGGCAGGTCGCCAGTCCACCACAGAGCTGTGATGACTTATAGCCTAGAGGAATCTTTTTAATTGGTGAAACTAACTAGCCATAGCGAGAGAGCTCTTTCTCAATTGCCTCATCCTTAATGAAAGGGGGAACATTGGACAACAATATTTTCTTAGATGGGATGCTAAGAGGAAGCATTGCTGTTAGAGAACCCTGAATTGTTACTCCATTCGTTACAATTTCGTTGACTTTGCTAACCGAGTTCAGGAAGATCACGATGGCATTATTCTTCCTTGAGGCTGACACAATGTTGCTATGCCCCACTTCACGTCCTACGACCAAACAACATTCTTCCACACTCACCTTACATGCAATTCTCACACCATGTCGGCATGTTAAAGTCTGACACACACCGGCGTCTGGAATCGCCATGCTTCCAGCACAAATGTTCCGGTCGTGGCTTCTCCATTCACCTACAAATAACTCGAATTCACACCTATGGGCAATTTTAGAGTAGCCAGTTGACCTAATCTGCATGTCTTTGGACTGTGGGAGGAAACCGGAGCACCCAGAAGAAACCCACACATGCACAGGGAGAACATGCAAACTCCGCACAGAAAGACACCCTGGTTGACCTGGGGATCGAACCCAGGACCTTCTTGCTGTGAGGCGACAGTGCTAACCACTGCACCCCGTGCCGCCCATTCAATCAACAACAACAGAGAAAATCGTACAAAGTGATTATAGCTCAAGAGATACCTCCAGTCGCTCATACTCACAACACTCCACTCATTCAACTCGCACTCGTGCATGCGCATAGAGTGAGAGAGAGACAGTCTTTTGCACTTTATAAAAAAGTGTTCTACTGTTTTCTCATTCTCACAAAATGGAAATCCCCTCCCAATGGTTGAATCAGTGTGTGCTACGTGTCTGTTTGTGGCCACAGCTCCATGCACTATCATCCACTGAAGGTTTGCTGTTCGCTTCTCTACTACAGGGGGTTAGGTTAATTTCTCTTAGGTCAAGTGTGAATAGATGTTTGTTGTAATCCCATGTTATCTATCCTTCTTAAAAGTGCACATGCCGTTCCACTCCACAGCAGGTCTTTGTGGTAGAGTAATCGCTGTACTGTTTGTATTCGGAATGCATTTACTTGGCTTTGGATGTCTATCAGTCCCTGCCCTCCTTCTTGTTTTGGTAGGTACAGGACTGTAACGCTAGTCCAATGTTCTCCCTTTCACAGTCTTCGTCTGTATTTCTTTTATTAAAGAAGTTGATGGTTCCAATGCCATGAAACTGTGCCACAGCATCGAAGCAGCCAAGTTGTTAGCGACCAGTACTCTCCAACTACAGGACAGCTGAGTCAATATCCATATACATTTTTAGACAGCTTAGCACACACCTTTTCCACCATTCCTCCCAATTATTTTTTTTATATTCTTCACTTCCTATGTATACCCCTAGGCATTTCATGCCTTCTTTCCTCCATTGTATTTTGCCTTGTAGTCTTGGATTTCCTTCCGGCTGCCAATTGCCTACACTGAGACCAACTGAGTTATCCCAGTTAGCCCTTGAGGATGATGCTTTTTCATATAACATCAGACTTTATACTAATTTTCATATATCCTCTTTCTCTGAGACATTGACATCATCTGCATATGCTGAGACAGTTATAGGTTGTGATCCAGGCACTGACAGTCCTTTTATTTCAGCCCTTAGCCTGCACAGTAGTGGTTCTATGGCAAGGCTGTACAGCTGCCCTGAGATCGGGCCCTGACCTCTGTCTTATGCCTCTAGTCACTTCCACTGGGTAGCTGAGCCCTTCCTCTACCTTCAGCATTATTGAAGTTCCTTTATATAGTAGCCTTATCCATGCTGTGAATTTGTTTCTGAGACCAAAAGCTTTAAGTGTTTTAAAAAGGTAGGTGTGGTCAATCCTATCAAAAGCCTTTTCCTGGTCTAATGACAGTATTCCCACCCTCTTCCCTTCTTTTTCAAAAATTTCAATAACATCTCGTACCAAAAAAATATTGCCCATAATCGTTCTGTTAGGTATACAACAGGTCTGATGTGTGTGAATCGGTGTGTCCATTTGTCCTTTTAGCCTATTTGACAGACATTTTGAGAGTATTTTTTAGTCTGTACAGAGTAAGGAGACTGGTCTCCAATATTTTAGAAGTCCAAGATCCCCCTTTTTTGGGAGAAGTGTCAGTACTGCTCTTGTACAAATAATAAGTAAATGACCAGAGACAAAGGAGTCTTTGAACACATCCAGGAAATCTTGTCCTATTTTGTCACAAAATTGTTTGTAGAATTCTGCTAGCAGCCCGTCGATTCCTGGGGCCCGGCCTATGAAGAGCTGTTGTACTGCTGTTGTTAGTTCTTGAAGCTGTATTTCTTCATCCAGGTTTTCAGCTTGGGTTGAGTCTAATTTTTGCAAGTTATCTAATAGTTTTTCAGCACTCTTTGGGCCGCATTCCTCAGCTTTATATAATTCCATGTAGAAGTCCATTGTTATTGTCCTCATTTCATTTGGATCTATAGTAGTGTTCCCCTCAGCGTTCTTGAGATGTAGCATTTGTGTTTTTGGTTAGCTTTTTCTCTGCAGGTTAAAAAAATAAGAACTTGAAGCATCCATTTCCTTCAAGGTTGTATAGCGGGCTCTTAGGAGGGCTTCCTTTGCCTGTTCCTGTAGGAATGTGCTCAGGGCCCTCTTCTTCTTTTCAAAAGTCCATTGTGCTTCAAGGCTTTTTGATTTATCAGTTCCCTTTCTGTTAAACCAATGTCCTTTTCTAGCCTCTGTATTGTGCTTTTAATCATATCAACATTTTGCAAGGTATATTGCTGACAAAACTCCCTTATTTGGTTCTTTCCCACTTTCCACCAAAGAACAAGATTATCAAATTTCCTTTTTTGGGATCTCCAAATGTCACAAAAAGTGGACAAATTCTTGTGAAAGAGTCTGTCTTTTAGTAATTTGTTGTTAAACCGCCAATAGTAAGAGAATTTACAACTTCTTGTTAAAATATAATCCATTATTATAAGATGCTGATCAGAGAAACCACTTGGTGATATAAAACTCCTAATTATTCTGTCTATTATTTTTTTGGACATACAACCTGTCCAACCTTGCTGCACTGACCTTAACATTTCTCATTTTGACCCAGGTGTATTGTTTTTTTAAACTCGTTTTTTTCTCTCCATGTATCAATTAGGTTATTTTCTTCTATCATTTTTAAGAGGGCCTCCACAGATTGGGGATGTGGTTCTTCCCTGTTCCTATCCCTGGTAAAATTTATCATGCAGTTCCAGTCACCACCTATTATAAGGACAAAGTTCTTATCAAAGTGTTTAAAAGTGTCATTTACTTCTTTAAAGAACTTCAGTCTCTCAACCTCGTTGTTATGTGCATAGACATTAACAAAAATAAATTTTTCTTCATTTATGTTTGCCTGAACTATTAAAAAACACCCTTGCTGTATTTTAAGCATTCTCACTTGTGTCAGTGTAACTTTGGTAGAAAATAAAGTTGCTACCCCCGCACTGACACTTGACCCATGGCTTAAGAAATAAGTCCCTTCCCACATAAGTCCCCATTCCCTTTCATCATTTCTGTCACTGTGTGTTTCTTATAATAGTGCAACATCTAGGTTTTTGTTTTTAATGTACTCTATTAACACTGCTTTCTTATTTCTATCTATTGCTCCATTTATCTTTAGTGACCCCACCCTTAATCTTTTTGTCACGTCTGCTGGGTTGGTCGGAACACATGCGCAGGTAAACTGAAGATGGCAGGTGAAACTCAGCTTGAGTTTTATATTTACACTATCATACACTATATACACACTGAGAAGAGGTACAAAATTGGCATGCAGAGAGAATAAACAAACAAACAAACGTCGAGCGATGAACAAACAGATTCAAAGGGGCAATCCAAAAGAGAAGACAAAAAACACAAAACTGAGTGAAACACGGAATATAAACACGGGAAATATACGCTCAGCAGACAGTGTAAACAAAGTCAATGCTTCGCAAGACGGAAGCGCAAAAGCAGTCCTTATAAACACGGCACAATTAGTCCATTAATGAGAGCCCTCTCCCCCTTAAATGTAAACTAAATAATAATTACCTTCCAAAGAAAGTAGCAAAGTGTAGAAAAGCCTTGAAATCGCCCACTAACCACACACATGCTCTCACACTCCACATGCCACTCACACCCACTCCCAGCATGCACCGAGAGATAGAGAGGGGGGGGGGGAGTGCAAGAGGGAGAGAGAGAGATTATTTTATTTCTTGCAGTGTTTTTTACTTTTTTCTTTCTGCTACGTTTTCTTTTTTCTTCTTTCTCTTTGGAGAACGTGGTTTTTCTCTTTTTAATTTTTGGTGTTTAAATGCTGCATGCGGAGGCCATTCACGGCGGATCTGCTGAAATTATTATCAACAAAACTTCAACTAAGGTATGTTAAGCATTTACTATGGCAAACATGCAGCTTGTTCAGTGTGTGGAGTGCAGGATGTTTAGTCATTCTTCCTCCGTCATTAGT
>JAQQZR010000873.1:0-12726 GCA_030068235.1 Notoglanidium macrostoma | reverse complement strand
CTTTTACTAGGTAAAGGTGCAGATCTGGGGGGTTCTCAGGCATTGAGTGTTTTGGTAAACTGGGATGTTTGGATGCTCTCCTTGGGTACGTGAGGTATTTATTTTAAAGTTTCCATGACACTATCTTGAAAATATTGCTTCTAGATGGTATTAGTTATGATAGTTATGATGATCTCCACATGCCGAGAGTAACTCTCTGGTATAGCACCAGCAACTGGCAACAGAAAGAATGTCTTTTTTTTAATCACCTTGGCTATACTGCTCCTAGATAGAATTGGTTAAGATGGTTATGATGATTTCCACTTGTGCAGAGTGAATCTCTGGCTCCACCATTTTGCAACAGAAAGAATGACTTTTTCACCTATTCCAGCTTAGTAAAAATGAACTTAATTAATTGGTGTGTTGGGTTAATCTGGTGATAGTCCTGGTGGTGCAAGGACCTGTCATCATTATCATCATTTTATTTTGAATGGGTCTGCGGAAATTTGAACAATTAATGACTTAAAATTTAAAAGTGATAAGAATTAAACAATGTACATAATACTGCCACCTTGTGTTAGTCCAAGGGGCTCATTTGGTTGACAGGAACACACAATAATATTCTAATGCTGTAACAGATTATCTGATAAATGTCAGTACTGTTGTTATTAGAGAACTGTTATTTAATTAAGACTAGTTCTTTTTTAAGAAAACTGTAGTAGTGCTGATTAAAATGCTGCATATGAATAATTTAAATAAATATTTTTTTATTTTGTTTTAAATAAAACCAATTGATTAATCAAACAATTAATCAATAGATTAGTTGATTATCAGAATTAATTGGCAGTTGCAGCCCTAAAATACATTTTAAAACAAAGATTACAACCCTTCAAACTCTCACACCACCACTCTGGTCTCAAGTGAAATCATAGTTAATCGTACAGTTCTGAATTTATTATCATGGCATCTAGTGGAAAAAAACGTTTTCACTGGCTGGCTATTATTTTGCCTTTAAAGCAGATAAGGGGAACAAGATCACAATGCATTGCAAGTTTTGCATGTTCATTCTAAACTCTTTAGCTATTTTGTGAAAAAGGAAGCAACATAAGATGTTTTGATCCAAATCATAGGCAATATCTAAATTGTAACAAATCTTACATCTAACTAAACATTAAAAATAGCAAAAGCCCAACTCTAACCCTGCATAATGTCTGGTCAAGGGAATGAAGGAAAAAAAATCACTATGTGAAATGTCTATAATGCAGTAAACACATAAGTGCAGATACTACATTTAACCTTAGTGAACAAGCTCTAAGTACATTTCAGTTTGTAAAATCAGAACATCTGAGCACAGTACATTCTAATGGAAGTAAAACTACATCACAAACAACAGAAGCAAGGAATTGGGAGAACTATTGAGTGAGTGAGAGATAATGGTGATTATCATAAGTGATTGGGAACTAGTAATCTGGCTCAGGGTAGGTGGCTTGAACAAACAAACTCTTCCTTGGTATATTTTATAGCTCCTGTAGAAAAATATTACAAAGTGATGGCACTTAAAAAAAAATAAAGTGAAAATTTCCTATACAACCATTAAGTTTTAAAAATGCTGTCATCATCTGCATATTTGGTATTGAGGTAATCCAAAAATAACAGAAAGTAATCAAGGTATGTTACTTTATTGTGTTTATTTATTGTTACTTTATTGTGATACTTGGATTAGGTTACTGACTACATTTTTTACAGGTAATTTTATTGGAATAATTTTTTTTAAGTAGACATCCGGTCCATGGTTGTCATAGAAACAAAGCTGATGCACAGTGTTTTGTGCTCGGATGACTTCTTCTGCCAAAGATGATGTGCTATATGGACACACACCTGCAGCACTCCCCAGCACCCTATCAGAGCTTTTCTGCCAAAAAACCCGATATGTCTACCCTTACTAGCCAATACAAACGAGTGCTGTTGACTAAGGGTGAGTGCCCATATAGCATCTTTTTTCAGTTGTTCCCAAAGTGGAGAGATTGTATGTGGTGCCTAGAGAAAAAGTGCTGCACTATTCTCATTTTTCAGAGTACTCTACTGTTTTTATGCAGCTGCTCTGAGCACTTCTAATTACAACACTTTTCAGAAAATTTTCAAAAAAGGTGTTGGTGTCATTATTGTCGCTCCTCTTCCGACACCACATCATTCAGCGGTTAGTGGTGATATGTTGTTGAGACATTGTTGTCATAGAAACAAAATCAATGCACAGCATGGGAATTTTTTGGAGAAGTGCTGAAGCACTCCCCAGCACCAGAAAAAAAACCTTTATGTACACCTGCCCTAAATAGTTACAGGTATAACATTAGTCTTCTTATGATATGCCATTGTACCACTTTTGCTGCTGTTTTAAACATTTATTTAGTATACCATTAATTTGAATCATGTGCCTGCTCTGTTTCAATCACTTTGCTGCCAGTGTTGTTGCAACAGTGGAAAAAACCTATCCACTTGAAACCTGACTATAACTTGACTTGTGACTTGCTTGACCTGAGCAATGACTTGACTGCACTTGCTTGACTTTTAACCCAATAACATGGGACTTGAAGGTTAAGATTTGAGACTTACTTGTGCATGGGTGACTTACTAGCATGGGTGACTTACACCCACCTCTGTCAGGTAATATGTGGCATACATATAACAATAGCCCTGAATGATAGAGACATTAAAAAACTACTAACAACAAATTCTTAGCTTAGAAATACATACAGCATCTCCATATAACAGCTGATCATATGGTCTACATTTATCAGAAAGCATCACTGTAAATATGAATCATATCTAGATGGGACAATAAAGTGTATAAGCATGCCATCCGTGAAAATGAATACTAAAAGTAAAGATAGCATGTCAGCTGTTTTCCAAAATCTCTTTATTATAAGGTCAAGGCAAGAGCACACTAGATATAAATTATGCTAATTTGATGTCAGCTAGGAGGCCATCTTAAAACCAAGAAAAAAATGTTACTGTAGTAGCTCACTTAAAATGCACAGGGTTACCAGTGTTGTTGTTTTTTTTCAGTATTCCCCGTCCCTAGATGGCGGTGTGCCGAGTATGTGGCTGTGCCACCATTTGGGTTGCATGAGAGGAAATTGGATTTCCTTACGTGAGAGTATCTTTAGAAGTTACTACTGAAGTGGCAAAATAAGAGAAAATTTTCACCCTCATTCTTAGTTTGTAACATCAAGAAGAAGTTTTTATTTTGGTGAATTGCTTCTGAAGTGCTTTGTTCTCCTTTGTATTGTCGAATCTCCGGTGAGTGTGTCTTAAGTGAAAAAAACGCTTGCCAGCGAACTGTCTTAGCCATGGTTTAGTTCACTTTGATTCAGAAGGTATTAATGAGCCATTTTAATTGGCTGTGTATTTTATGTTATTGTGTAACATCTTTTGAGTAAAAAACCAGTCGGAGATGATTAAAAATGTAATTGTTATTGTGTTAATCTGCCATAGTGATTTAAAACTGCGCTTTCTTTTCTGATCATATGCGCTCTTGTTAAACGAGCACCATGGCGTAACGTGAGGTTCAAGCACATTGTATATTATTGCATAATGTTTACAGCTATGAGGTTACACTAACAGGCTAATGTTTTCAGGCTTAGAGCCATTGTAAAGATGATGTGAATGTAACTTGATGTGATCTACACAGATTAAGTAGCTAAAGGTTTAATTGCTGTTAAGATGAGGTATGTTTAACTCTGTGAATGTAGCACTTTACACTGCTCACTTTTATTACCACTGACGGTGTTCTTAGTCATTTCCTTGAACTGGTACTATATTGCACAGTCGCTAAGGTCCATGATTTGGATTGAGTAATGACATTTGAGGTTAAAGTGATTATACTTAAAGTGTTAAGTGATAACAAAATCCTGTACAGCACTAATGGGATATTTTGCACTGCTGTGTGCAGATTGTTTTTTTTGTTGTGCATTTTCTGCCAATGTTGAGAGAGAGGGTTCATACGGCGAGCCAGCGATTCTTTTAAAGAGTGTGATTGCAGCCAGTACCCATCAACCTGCCAGCCGGCGAACTAGATGCATTCTGGACACATTTCCTTGGGATACAGATAAGAGTTTATTTTTCCTATGAGATCTCCAACATCACTTCACTGCCCGGGTAGTGATTAACAAGGCCTGGCTTCTTTTACTTTTCCTTTATTCAACAATACAATGTACGTACAAGGAACATCTCTTTTTTCCATTTTTTTTCCAAGTGGGACACATGGTTTAACTGAACTTGAACATTGAGTTTACTGACTTGACTTATTTTTTTCACACTGACTAACTACAAGGGATATTGTGTGTTATACTGTTTCCTATTTGTGATTCATAATATCTTTTGGGTGTTAAATAAATGTTGTAATTATCCTTTTTTTTCTATTCAAATACTGGTCACTGCCAATTCTCTCCCTTGAGCAGAACCTTGCTTTGATTTCAAGTGTTAAGCTTATTACTCAGGTTAATACAGTAATTCCATTCACATACTGATTTAGAAACGTTACATCACTGTAATTTGTCTGCTTTGAATGGGATTGCTTAAAATGTTCTACCATGAAAATGGCCATACACTCTACAAACACTTTGTGAAACTGTTATAATGCATCTGAAACAGCTGTACTAACTTTATAGATGGAAAACACCTAATTTGAATAGTAAATAATGTGTTATGGTTGACATTAACAGGATGGAGTTGTAAAAGCTGACACACCTGAAGGACTGGTCCTAGCACTAGAAGCACCTGATAGTGTAGGTATATGTAAATGCACTTTCCAAAACACATAACTGACACAGCACCCACACACACACTAGACTTCCATAGTAAAACACTGTGGAAGATATTTATTAATACATTTTTATTTAACACTTTTAAAATTGATGTTGCTTGATTTTGCATTATTTGTAGGGACTTGAATCAAAACCTTAACTATTGAAAAGAACAATGGATTTCTTCTATCTGTGAGATTAAGCCATAAATTTCATGTAAATAAAAGTCGGCATTAATGCCTGCCCTTGATTTTAAGGAAGCTGTTCATTGTTTGCAGTCCTTTTGTTTTGCTGTTGCCATTTTTACCTCTTCCCTTTTCTTTTTGTCAGGAAGTTCCCATTCCATAGTCTGTCTAGTGATTAATGCTATACCTTTTCCTTCTCCTTGTCATGAAAAGACCATTTTTGTATTCTTTGAATTCTAATGTGGGATTGTGGGAAGTAATGGCACTCAACAGTCATTTGACAACTGGTCAGTTATAAGTCATCAACAGGCTGACTGTTTTGCAGTAAGAACTGCGTGTTATAGGCTTGTTTACCATTTCTTCTTTGAATTATATAGTGTATTTTATTTTTGTTTGATATTGTTGTAACTGTGTGTTGTCCAGTTTGTTCAGTGCAGGGAGAGAAGGAATTTTTAATGTTCCTGTATATGTCACATTGAAGAGGACATCATTGGCATTTAGTGCGGCATTGCTATGACAATCAGCTATACTGAGGGGGTAGTTGAAAACCAACTACAGATACCAAAAGCAAGCAAATTCAAGTCACGTCGAGCTGGTACCATGCAGTGGAAATGGGCCATTAGTGTGCAAATATGTGTGGCATGGTATACCACGAACAGTGTGTTACCATCTTACACCAAGTATTCCCAGAATAGGCCTTGGATCTACTGTTCAGTAACAAGGAGTTACTGAAACCCTCTGCCCCTTGAAATGTTTTCCTGAGATTTCCTTATATGCAGCACTATACATAGAAACACAGATGTCATAGTACATTCTCAAGGGAACAGATAAGCAGAAAAACACCTTGTTTGGACAGAAGGAGACTTGTCGTCTCCATATATGACACAATAATATGTCGTACTCCTTATGCAGGAGACTAAGATAAATCAGGAACAATATATAGTGTTCTTTATGATAGCTTAACCTAAACAAGCTTTGGTCATGTCACAAGGACCTAAATTATCTATGGAACACAGAAAAGGAGAAGAAGCAAAAACACCTTTAAATTTAAACAGACTATGACAACAGGGTTAAGAAGGTCATAGGACAGAAAAGGGACAAGATTTTCAATCTAACAGATACAAAAAAGGTAACTATATTCCATGAAAGTTACAGAAAAAAAGGCTGTAATCAGATTACCGATATATTTAGTAATAAATGGGATTGTTTAGCAGGACAACAATTTTAAAATACATATGGGCTGCAACAACTAGTCAACAAAATCAATTAAAGTCAATAGTAAAAATAATTGCCAAATAATTTCATTATTAGTTGAACTGCATTATGAAATACACTGCATGCACTAAGGCTCTAGAACACATTAAACTAAAATGTTGGAACAGAAACATGAGTATGATTTTACGGTACACCTGCACAAATGTGACCAGGTGAAATCTGAACATGCATGCTCTCAACAAAAATGGTCTCATATGTAACCATTTTTGTCTCCGGTTGGAGCCCTGAATGCAAATGGCAGCTGGGGTTAATTGCACGACAAAGACCGTTCAAAATAGGCTCCTCTGGGCAAAGCTAGTAAAAAGCCCTTTTAAAAATAAGAAGCAAAGAAAAGCCAGGCTCATGTCTGCTAAAGACACGGAGGATTGGACCGTAGAGGACTGGAGTAAGGTTGTATTCTCTGATGACTCCAATTTTTAGGTTTTCCCATCATCTGATCATCATGGCTAGATGGAGACCTGGAGAGGCCTACAAGTCTTGCACCCACTGTGAAATTTGGTGGAGAATTGATGATTTGGGGTGCTTCAGCAGATTTCTGTTTGTGAAGGACACATGATTCAAGCCATGTACAAGGTTATCCTGGAAGAAAACTTGCTTCCTTCTGCCCTGACAATGTTCCCTAACTCTGAGGATTGAGCTTTATAGCAGGACAATGCTCCATGCCGCACAGCTAGATCAATCAAGGTGTGGATGGAACACCACAAGATCAAGACACTGTCATGGCCAGCCCAATCTCCATACATGAACCCCATTGAAAACCTCTGGAATGTGATCAAGAGGAAGATGGATAGTCTTGAAAGAGAAACTTGAAAGAGAGCATGCTATGACGCATGAAATTTGTGATTGAACATCAGGGTTATTACACCAAATACTGATTTATAACACATTAGCATTGTGTTATATAAATTTGAAAATGATCTTGATTTCTATGCATTTTTAAAGGACTGAAAACACTGCATCTTTTTTGTTATTTTGACCAGTGATCATTTTCTGCAAATAAATGCTATAATTGACAATATTTCTGTGTGGAATTTGGGGGAAATATTGTCAGTAATTTATGAAATAAAACAAAAAAGGTCATGTTCCTCAAACACATGCCTATAAATAGTAAAGCCAGGGAGACTCATAATTTTGCAGTGGTCTATAAATTTTTTTATATAGAGTTATGTACATGTGTATATATACATTGCACTTGTTTACATGTTTAGATTTTAAAAGAATTCTCTTCAATGCAATGATGCAGCCAACATGCTACTTTGTAAATGGTCAAAAGTTAGGTTTCGTTATCTAAACATTTGAGCTGATCTTTTTATTTATTATTTATTTTTAATTAATTAATTTATTTATTTATTTATACTATTTTGGAATCAAAATGGGGACTCATTCATAAATGCTTGTATGAACAATTTATGAATAAATCCATTCATATCCAGCTTGATAAATCAGGCCTATTGTTGTTAAGGTTTGTGCTCAGTGATCAATTATTTCAATTGTTTCAACATAAAAAGAAGACCAAACCCACAATGCATGATGTCAATTCACATACCCTATTTACATGGCTACAGTGACTCTCTCTGACTGGTGTGTTTCACTTTGGGGTTTTGATGATAATGTATCTCAAAATATTATCTTGTACTTCAATGGTATCAGGTTTAATAAGCAATGCTGGGATTTTTACTTCTGGAACCTCACTGCTGAGCTCTATAACAGCACAACTCAGACAGTAGTTTTAGAGAGGCAAATCACGTTCAATCTTATATGTAATTGTTCTTATATTAACTAATTTACAGTGATTTGTGTGGTGGATACTCCATATAAATTAAACCTGATAATAGGTGGGTAAATAATCATTGATATGGTGAATCTATCTCTAAGGAGTTTTTATACCATTTTAGGAGTCTCTACTATTAGTGCATTGTAACAATTAAAGGTAAATCTGTTAAGTTTGCAAAGGTAAAGTCTTTGGGACAGAGGACTGTGACTAATGCCCAATCAAGTTCCAGAATGACAATGCCTCTGTGCCAAAAGCAAGGTCCATGAAGACATGGAGTGCCACATTCGGGGTGGAAGAATTTGAGTGGTCTGAACAGAGCCCTGACATCAAACATAATTGTACACCTTTGGGATGAACTGAAATGCTGACTGCACCCCAGGTCTCCTTGTCCAATATCAATGCCTGACCTCACTAATGCTCTTGTGGCTGAATGAGCAAATCCACTCAACCATGCTCTGAAATCTATTAGAAAGCCTTTCAAAAAGAGTATAGGTTGTTATAACAGCAAAAGAGAATAAAATCTGAATTGAGATATTCAAAAAGAATATATGGGTGCCATAGTCAGGTGTCCACAAACCTTTGGCCATATATGCTGTAGCTCACTCTCACACACACATACAGCAGACAATATCAATAACACATCTGAGCTGAATTAAGAATGTATTTGGCACAGAGACATTTTCAACTACTAAATTTTTATTCAGGTGAAAATGTAGCTTAAAATTTTATTTTTAGCTCTTAAAAATTACTGAGGACAGGCCCTCAGTGACCTCATAGCTGGCTATGGCCCTGTATACAGGGTCATAAGTATACATACAGCACATCTAATATTTAGTTAAATGTGCCTTAGCAAGTTTCACCTTGACCAGAAGCCTTTTGTAGCCATCAACAAGCTTCTGGCAGAATTCTGGTTGGATATTTGACCACTCTTCTTGGCAGAATTGGTAGAGTTCAAATAAATTTATGTTTCTTGGTACAGACCTGACTTTTAAACACAGTCCACATATATTCATAGGTTTGAGGTCAGGACTTAATTTTAGTCTGCTTTCCACAACCAGCTCTGATGTGTGTTTGGGGTCATTGTCCTGTGGGAACACACAATTATGTCCAAGTTTCTACTGTCTAGCTGGTGGTTTGAGGTTATGTTGAAGAATTCTGGAGTTCTTCATTGTTCCATCCACATTGTGCAATTCACCAGTTCCACTGGCAGCAAAGCAGCCCCAGCGCGTAATGCTACCACTACCATGCTTAACAATTGGTACAATGTTCCTATATACCTCTGGTCATTGCGGCCAAACAACTCAAACTTTTTCTCATCTGACAATAAACTTTTCCTCCAGAAGGCTTTTTTGTCCATGTGGTCAGCTGCAATCTTTAGGCCAGCTTGAAGCTGCCAATTTTGGAGCAAGGGCTTCTTTCTTGGACAGCAGTCTCAGTCCGTAGCGATGTAAAACCTATCAGAATGCAGGCAGTGACCATCCACACAAATTTCCTCTCAGCTGAGGCTGACAGGTTGGTTCTTTTTCCAGCTAAGTGCCTTGACAAAGTAGCAATACCTCCCTATGTCATGTTACATCACAACACACAATACACACACATATGACACAACAGAAACTCAATTACAATATACACACCAAAAACAAATACACAATCGTGGACATATACATACCACCCACAACACACAAACTCACAATACACAACAGAAATACAAAATTAACACAACAATGAAACCACATCATACTTGATAACTTCAATTCCGATCACAAAACATGGTACAAACAACAAGAAAATGACAGAAATGGAGAGAACCTTCATGCACAAATAACAGAAACACACACAACAATACTAAACACACACCAACCCTCCGGAACCCCCTATGCCAGCCAAAAAACAATTTCACCTAACCCCTCACTCTCCTCACCTGAAATCCCTCAACACACACTCTCTTCACAACCCAATCATTCTTACACTCAATGACACACCCACATAGACAAAACAACACAACAATAATAAACTTCAAAAAAGCAAACTGGGCAGAAAAACAACATATGGAACACTCAGTCGAACACTTCCACATAAACACAATCAAATCAGTCTACCAGGCTGAAAAATACATTAGACAAACAATTTTAAACACAGACAAAATTCATATGACACCAAATAAACACAAACATTCATGAAATACAGAACTTAATGCAGAAATAACCCGAGACATCACAAAAAAAATCACGAAAAACAACAATGGACCAACAACATAACCAAAGTACATTACAAAACATCATGCACGAAAATGTGGAAAACCATCCATGCAATAAACATCACCCCACACTTTCACAAACTCATTCACACCAACAAAATACACTCCAACCCACTCAAACAAGCAAATATATTCATAAAATTTAACCAAAATATCACAAAATACAAAATACACCCATCCATCCATCCAAAATACAAAAACAAAAGAAAATGAGAAAATAAACACAACACACAATAAATTTACTCAACTCATCTACAGCCCAAGGAAGTGAACCCTTGCAAATTCACACCTAAAACATCTAGGAACAAATGCCCTCAAAAGCAATCACATGCCTCTTCATCTGCTCTTTATCCCACTGCACCATCACCCGTATCTGCAAAAAGCAATAATAATTCCAATCCTCAAACCCAACAAGCACCAACAACACCCCTCCTGATATAGACCAATCACACTACTCTCCCCACTCTCAAACTGCTCAAAAACCTCGTAAAGGACCTCATCAATATCAAACCACCCACACACCAACATTCTACTCTCAACATTCCTGGACAACAACATTCCTCAACATCACTAACATCCTTACCAGCTTCAACAAAAATAAACCCTCCAAGAAGAGCTCTTTGCACAGCAATAAACCTCGAAAAAGCATTTAACACCATACCTTCATCAAAATTAATCAGAAAAGTTCTGATTTACAAGAAAAGCAACTATAATTCCACCACCCTCAACAGCAACAACTCTATCAATAACAGCTTCTACAGCAGCAACAAGCACCCCCACAACAGCAACATTGTCTATAACACTCACAGCAACACGAACAGCTCTAGCACCCACATCAGTAACAGAATCATATGATGGCTTGCAAACATCATTCACAGGAGACAAGTACAAGTAAAATTCAACAACATGTTAAGCACAACTCACAACATCAATAACGGAGTCCCACAAGGTACTGTTCTCTCATCACTCCTACTCAACAGCTTCACTTCAGATATCCCTAACACACCAACAGCAACAAAAAAATTTAAATCATACATCAACAAACATCAAAAATGGGCAACCAACAACAACATGGCCACCTCAACAACAAAATCAACAACAACACTCTTTACACCCGATCCTCGTCAATTCAACTTCCAAGCCAACATTCAACTCAACAACATTACTCTTCAAGCAACCAAACACACAAAAATCCTCTGATTCACTCTCTACAACAAAATGTTTGCACACCACACAAAGAACATCACTGTTCTTTACAAGTTAGGACAGTTCTGTAATAGCTAAATTCCTATCCTAATATAGGATAGAATTGTTTCCTAAATGCAGTTAGGAAACATGTTTCTGTAATATCAAAAATCATAAATGTCATCCTAAATTAAGATAAGATAAGAAGATAAGAAGTTTCTGTAGTAAGGTCCCAGGTTAACTTCAAAGTGCTGACACAGACTGAAATCTTTAAATGTCTTCCTACAGGTATTGACACCAGAGCAACATTTACAAGGGCTATATGGAAAGTAATACAAACGTGGGCATAACTGATATAGGTCATTGAAATTGCACATGCTGGTAGAGTAACTCTTCTTCTACACAGGTGTTTCAGTATCTTTTTCTTCATGGCAGGTGAATATGGATTCCAAGCAGAGGCAACATGCGGTCATTGAGTTCTTGACAAACAAAATCATGTGCTTATCCACACAAAAGGTTGTACAAACCCAAACTAGCCACAGCCAAAGCAAACATGACACACTGCAATAAAGAGGCACATGACCTCAGGTTTCAACACTCCCATCCACTCGTGACAATAACACACTTTTAATGTATAATTTAAGTGATATCAACCATACAACACATGCTTACTCTGTTGGGGGTCACAAAAATTGGAACAATGCTAACAATAAAAACAAACATTTCCAACATAATTTCCCAAAACTTTCAGTTTATTACAATTTATGTTGCTGGTCTCAATGTATAACAAAAGTGTTAATGATTATAGATGTGGCCAAAAGTTTTGAGAATGACACAAATATTAATTTTCACAAAATCTGCTGCCTCAGTTATTATGATGGCAATTTGCATATACTCCAGAATGTTATGAAATGTGATCAGATGAATTGAAATTAATTGCAAAGTCCATCTTTGCCATGAAAAAGAACTTAATCCTCCCCAAAGAAAGTTTCCATTGCATTTCAGCCCTGCCACAACAGGACCTGCTGACATCATTTCAGTGATTCTCTTGTTAACATAGGTGAGAGTGTTGACGAAGACAAGGCTGGAAATCACTCTGTCATGCTGATTGACTTAGAATAGCAGACTGGATGCTTTAAAGGGAGGGTGGTGCTTGAAATCGTTGTTCTTCCTCTGTTAACCATGGTTACCTGAAAGGAAACACTTGCAGTCATCATTGCTTTGCACAAAAAGGGTTTCACAGGCAAGGATATTGCTGCTAGTAAGATT
>JAQQZR010000872.1:0-12734 GCA_030068235.1 Notoglanidium macrostoma | reverse complement strand
GATACTGAAAGGTTGCTACGAAGTTTACATGATTATTATACAAATCATACAATCAAGAGGAAAAATATTCTTCCACACCATGCTCTCTTGATTGCACTGGTCATGTATTTGCTGGTTGGTGATGATGTTGGCCCAGAAGATTTGCCACCACACATTGTTCAGCATTCTAATGTCGACTCTTGATGTCACTGAATGCTACTCTGACAATACTGCCCAGATAACCTTAAACTACAGTATAAGCAGATCTGCTCCAGCTACTTGCACTGCAGATTGGCTTGGGGTATTCACACTCATCACCTCTGATTTTTTTTTTTGCCTTATTATCTAAAAGCCTAATTGTTGTGCAAATGTAATAAGGAGAAATGGTTTTTTTTCCTGTATGTGCTGGTGGGTGTGGGACTCCATTGCCAAATTGTCTGCATGGTCACAATTTTCCAGTTTTATATGTCTATATGATGACTCTTGGATGGTCTTCAGTTGTTCCATTTGGAAATGAATAATAATATATTTATCAACTTTTCTTTGCAACTTAGCTTAGCTTAAGCAAACTTAAAGACCATCTGTGTTTCTTCCTAATCATATTGGTGTTGTCTTGTCAATGCTTGAGAAACACTCTCCCCCAAATTTCCTCCTTGTCTGTCTCATCATTTTCTTTCTTCCCATCTTCTCAGGTTCTGGGGATTATGTGTTTTCAGTACTTATCTACTAACTCTATTCTTTTTTTTAAATGCTAGGTTGCTGTTTTCAGTCCAGTTTTCTATTTTACCTTTTATTATTTTTGTGGATATTTTTTATTGATTGTTTGTTTTTTGTTTTGCAAATCTTATCATTTTTTATCATTTCATTAAACTATCTATATCCCTAGGCCACCATACCTTTATCTTCATTTGAGAAATCACATCCATAAAATAGAATGCAGTGTCAGTAAAACCCATTTCAAAGTTAACTAATGAGAGTTTAGTTAACTGACACTGCATAATTACTTCATTTTTATAATTTACTTTATAAATTACTTTGGATGTCTTTCACTGCATATCCCACGTAACTTGATTTTTTTTAAAGAAAGTATATTTGTAATTATGTTTGCCTTTCTTTAAGGTTGAAACTGAGGCATATCATTGTTTAACACTGCATTACAGATGAAAAGTTTCTGTTAGTGTTGCCAGATCATGTCTCACAAGTGCAGGTAGACTATTCTTAATAAAAAAATTGATATGAAAACAAATCCCATTGTGGTGGAATTTTACTTAGTTTAGAACTTTGCCACAGTTTGAAGTGGTACACTTTGTCTCAATTGAGCAGATTTTAAACCAGGATTGGATTGAAGACTAAGTTCAATCTGGCAACCCAGATTTCTACACTACCATCTCCTTTGCAAGTGCACACATACTTTATTCTGGCCTTAATTGGTTTGATAGGAAAAATTCCCAATGCGTCCACAGCAACATGGTGTTAATAAAAGCTGAATCTGCACCTGCGTCCTACTGTACTCCATTCAGGTGCGTCATTACCATAGACTAAGCACTGAATTAGATGGGTACAAGGAGAAAATGCCATAAAATAAAGATCACTTAGATTATGATATTTGTGAATATAAAGTATATAATTATAAATATGAAAAGATAAATAAAAATCAATACATACAACTCTACAGTGTGTGCAAGCTGCAGAGTACAGATGAGTAGTGTGTTCAGAATAAACAGTTCTAAAATACTAAATAAACAGTCCTGGGCATGTCAGCATGTTCAAATATTACTATAAGTGCAATATTATGAGTACAGTATCATAGAGTTTGAGTGACTTTGCACTAGTTGTGATGATACTGTGCAGTAATTCAGCAATGCACTGGTTTGTGTTAATGAAGTTTGTCCAGTTCAGTATTGAGCAGGGCTACACATCAACAGGAAATCTTTATTTCTTGAATTTTAAAAAAAATTTTAATAGTCTGGTATCTTTGAAGGAACTGGTTGAAAAAACCCAAAGCCCTGCAAGAAGTTGTTGAATTACAGTCTCCTTGTCCATTAGCAAAAAGAACATGCCAGAGCCCTTGTTGCTACTGTTCTTACATGCAATAAATGTCAGAGAAGATTAAACATCTCTCCCTGCTGTTAGCATCACACAGCTGCCTCATTCCTACTCACTTCCTCTCACCATTTCACAAAAGGTTTTGGATTATCATGGTAGGACTGGTCTCATGGATTCAGAATCAATCATTAAACATGTGTACACATACACACACATACACAAACTAGAACGCACAGTACCACACAGTCCCAGGGCAGCAGGAGAGGAAGTCGGGAGGGATTCCGTCCTGGAGGAATCAGGTACTATTTGTCACCTGGGTAACCATATCTCCATGGACATCACCATCATGTCTGTGCCAAGTCAGGCTGATCTGAAGTCAGTAGATATGACGTCAGTGGGCTTAGACCGAGACACTTGTAGTCTTGAAGTCAGAGTCAAACACGTAACTGCAACTACAGGTAAGAGAATAGAATTTTCTGGGCTTTAAATTCACTTTTATATGTTGACTTATCTGTTTGATTTAGGTAATATGAAAATAAGTATTACAGAAGACCCAGGAGCCTTTGTATTAAAGTGCCAGGTATTTTTAGGTAAATAAATCAGTTAGCCTTAAAGGGATAAAAGTAGTAGGGAAGGTGTAGCAAGGTACTGAATCATAAAATATATCCAATCAAGTATCAAGACACTGAATCAGAACATCATTATCTATTGTAGTAGTTAAATATCAAATCATTGAAATTGCTGCCGTTTACTGTGGCCTTCTTTTTGTGACTGAGAAGAGCGGTTGCCACAAAACAATACGGATGACTGACCGGAGCATGGATCAACACTCTGACCAGTCAATGTGGTGTGACCCAGATGAGTACTACAAACAATACCTGCACAGGTCTGGTGCACAACAGCAACAAATCAGTGTGTGTGCATGTGTGTGTGTGTGTGTGTGTGGTGTGTGTGTGTGTGTGTGTGCATGTTGGAAGGGCAGCCAGCATGTTTTTATATCCTGATGAATAGGAATCCACACATGGCTGATGAAAACTTTTCTTAACAAAAACACATAGGTACCAGCTTTGCCTGACATAAGTGATGCATGGGTGTGAGTCCGAAAGTAGAAATTGTCTGATGGATGAGAGGGAAAGTTTGATCAGCTGTCTCTCTTTCTTTCAGCTTGTTTGGGGAATCGATTGCGGAGTATTTCCTCAGCTCCTCCTATCTACCCAGAAACACTCCTGGCTGGTACAAAGAGATAACAGAAAACATGAGAGGTTGTGCATTCTATACAGGCTGATTTACTTTACATTATCATGTAAAATATTATGTTTTATCATTCTTTATTTGGTTTCAAGTTGCTGTTTCATGAAATGGCTATTGTTTACCTGAACAGCATGGATATATAAAAGTAATCGAAAAATAAGAGAGATAAGATAAGATAAACTCACAAGTGGGACATTTGCATTTAGGTATACAAATAGGTAGTCAAAATGAAAGTTAAAGTGAATACAACTAAATGTATTCAAGTTAAAAGTAAAAAGTTGCTGATTTTACACATAACTGAAGTTTAAACATGGCTCAATATGTATGAAAAGTTATGAAGGTTAAAGTTTCATTCATATAAGATCAAACAAAATTCAACCACATCATCATTTTTTCCCTTCCAGTTAGTGAGAGATGATTATTTTCTATATTAAGATACCTGTGATGTATGATGAACAAGTGATAGAAAAACTAATAGAATCTTTGGACAAAGATGATTGACCATGGTACCCATGCAGGTATTTTAAATATACTGAATGTTGTCAATCTGAACAGAAAAGTGATCAAGTGAATAATAGCCAAGAAAAAAAGAGGATTTGTAACAAGTACGTTGAATGAAAATTTAAGAAGTGTAAAATATGGGTTATTCTTGAAATGAAATGGAAATGAGAATAAGTTTAAATTTTTTAAGTAAATCCCATAAAAAGATACATAACATTGCTTATCTTGTCACAGTGACACCTATCAATGGGTGGGATATACTAGGTGGCAAGAGAACAGTCAGTTCTTCAAGTTGATGTGTTGGACGAAGGAAAAATATTCAAGCGTAAGGATCTGAGTGATCCTGACCCATGTCCACTATTGAAAACACCTACATTGGGCATGTGAGCATCAGAGCAGGACCATGGAGCGATGGTAGAAGGTGGCCTGGTCTGATGAATCAGGTTTTCTTTTACATCATGTGGATGGCTGGATGTGTATGCATTGCTTGCAATCAAAAAAATTGTTCAGGAATGGTTTGAGGAACATGACAAACAGTTTAAGGTGTTGACTTGACCTCCAAATTCCTCAGATCATAATCTGATTGAGCTTCTGTGGGATTTGCTGGACAAACAATTCTGATCAATAGAGGCTCAACCTCACAACTTACAGGACATAAAGGATCTGCTTCTAATGTATTAGAGTCAGATACCACAGCACACCTTCAGAGTTCTTCAGAGGGAGTCCATGCTTTGATAGGTCAGAGCTGTTTCTGCAGCACAAAGGGAACCTAAACAATATTAAGCAGGTGGTTTTAATGTTATGGCTGATCAGTGTATTTGCCTACAATCGGCCATAACTGTGTTTTCTCATTACCAATGCCCTATACTTCTTCCTTTGCCAGGCGATAGAAGTGCCAAGGCATTATGGGATGCACTTAGACAGCGCTCTACAAATATTTTGGAGGAAATGGAGACTGAAACCCCTCAGGTGTGCTTTAAAAAACATAAATGAAAAATTCAGAGCATGTCTTATATATTATAGCTTATACTATAAAACAGACAGCCTGGTAATGAATATGAGTTGCACAATATGTATTTCAGTGAATACTCTGATATTTTACGTTAAACATTGTTGCACTGTACCTCAGCAGGTTGAGAAAGTCCTGGATGATTGGAACTTGTTAAAGAGACAGGATCATCTGCTACGCCTTTCAGCTCTGAGGTTCATGTACCACAATGCCCAGAAGAACCAGGCCTTCTCCTCCCTCCTCCTGCAGCGAAGATTTCAGTCTCCTCTCTGTAACCTGGATATGACTGAAGGACCTAGTCAATATCTAACCTCAGAGAACACATTACAGACAGAATAAGGAGATGAGCTTGTTACCTAAGAGTGTAGACCTCGAGCATCTCTCTTTAGTGAAATGGCTACTGGGAAACTCTCCTGTTTATGGCATTCTGAACACTGAAATGCTATTCAGTGGTGGGTAATATGATATTAGATTTTATTTACTGCTAGCACAGAATGCAATATATTAAAACGGGTGGATTTTTCACTTTTAGAAAGTAGTCTTTTTGTGTACTTTTTATGTTCCATAGCTTGTACTTTTAGACTTTTACGTCAAACCAGAGAGTGTGTAGTCAGTGTGTATGGAAATCGGAGTGCCTGTGACAAACATCACATGTGCTAGCACCTCATTTCCACAAGGAGGCAGAAGGTTATTGCTGTAGTGAAGACAGTTTGATAACGTCACTTCATTTTTCTTGGTTTCTTGAACGAAGATGCTGTCTATTAGGTAATCTTCAAGCTGATAGTCTTATTTATGCATTTATACAATATACCTTATTAATAATAAACCTTATTATATTATATATTTTTTTATTTGCCAGTCTATGTTTATTAGGACCCAGTCAGTTTTCTAATAAAGGATCCAAAATACCAAACATAATCAGGTATGATACATAATGTGTTACTCAACATAAATTTTTACTAGGGCTTAGTATGCATGGGGCAGGATTTCACAAATGTTTTTACAATTTTCTCTTTATGCAAACATTTTTAAAAATTGCTTATACTAAATTTATGTAACAGTATAAACTATAGTTGTTTTTAGGAACTGAAACTGTAAACTGATTTTTCATTGTCATTTTGGGGGAAATGTGAATTCAAGAAATTGTGTCTCAGCAACTCACCAAAGAATACATTTTTGTAAGATGTTTAAATTACTCAAAAGAGAAAGGGTACATCCACACATAGCAGGATCATGTTTATGATATGTATAGAGCATGTTTTGAGACAGAACCTCTAAAAGCTGTATGCAGCATAATTCAGTGCAATACTCAGCTTATTAAATTTAATCAAAGTTTCTCTCTCTCTCTCTCTCTCTCTCTCTCTCTCTCTCTCTCTCTCTCTCTCTCTCTCTCACACACACACACACACACACCCAAATACACACACCACACACACACACACACACTCTCTCTCACTCTCTTTGCTCATGACATGTAGCATAATTCAGTGTAACATGTAAACCTAATATATTTTTTTCTTTGTAACTAACATTGTTGTGTTTATAACATATGACATTAATAGTGCTTTCTGATACATTCTAAATATCTTTCTGTACCTGTTGTGTAAAGGTCAATAATTCTCCTAGCAATCTACCTTTATTGAGCATGTGGCCGGTCCGTCAGCACTCATTTAATCAAGTGAGCAGCTGGCAACACTGTGCACAGGCTCAACACGCTTTCAGTAATGAGCTGTGAGGCACGGTCGTGTTGGCCCCCTGCTGAAAGCAGCCAATAAAAATCAGAATGATGACATACATCAAGATGTTGGTATCGGTGTTGCTACGCAGCTAGCCACTGCTAATGTCTATTTTGCATTATTATAATCTAAAAAGGGCCTTAAGTAGTTTTTAGAATCATATAATGTCCATGTCACCACAATAAAGAAGTTAAATTTTTTTTAACTTGCCACAATTTATCTATAAAGTTGTTGTTGAACTTAAATATTTTTTACTTGAGTGGAAATTCAGCCCTTAATTCAAATACAATGATAGATTTATTTAATTGTTTGTTTGTTTACTTATCGATTTATTTACAGCGGACAAGGCACGTTATTTTGGCTGTAGTTTAAGGCCATATAAAGCAGTTGTTTGCCCTGTTCTGAAATGTTGCTTTGGATGTGTTATTAAAGTTGCAGGTCACAATGATTGTACACTGATTGATTCTTTTTGATTTGTAATCCAATGCTGTATAACAAGGTAATATACCAGTTGTGTGAGATCAAATGCCATGGAGTAAACAGTGAATGAAGCGCAGGGCTGCATGAAGCGAGCGCACTTATCTTTGGTGTGCTACATTTCAAAGACACAGTGTTTTTTTGCACTCTCCTCATTGCTGTTTTTGCTCAGTGTCCCTGTGCGTGGTGTGTGTTTTCCTTGGTTTATCCTCGTATCTGCACTATCCTATAAAAAAAATAGTAATTTCACTCCATAAATGCTGCTATTGATGATGTCCCACATATCCCTATCTCCACTATCTAACTTATCTAACTGGGTGAATTTGTGATTTCACTGATGAAGTACATTTGTGTTTAGATTCACTGAGTACTTAGGTTTGTGTGTTGTTTCACTGACTAATCAGATGCTACCTATAGAGAGTGTATTGTTCCCCACCAGGTTTACTGTGCTAGAGATGCCACTGCTCTGTTATATACAGTATAATCCTCCAAGTTGTTTCTTTTGACTGCACTACCATTCAATAATATGAATCGTTAAAATTAACACTGTTTCTAAAACTGGAAAGTCATTGTGCTGTGGCTTATCTTTAACGTAACAACCCCTATTACATATTAACGTATTGGCTGCTGTAATGTAAGTGATAAAAGGAACTTACTTGTTTTTGAGCTTCCACAACATTAAATGTAACTGTAAGCAGATGAAAAGCATGACATTAAACTGTAAACTGTCCATTAAACTGTATAGGTGTGTGTGTATATATATATATATATATATATGTGTGTGTGTGTGTGTGTGTGTGTGTGTGTTTGCACCTATTGAGTTTATTATATGGTGTGAACTAGTATAGGTCTAGCTTTGATTCCTAAGATTTGCATGTGAACATTCATTGTCTTTCTTTGTTTCATTGTTTGGCACGATTGAGTCTAAATCGTGCTCAAGTGCTCAGTGTGTATATA
This sequence comes from Notoglanidium macrostoma, assembly GCA_030068235.1. NCBI lineage: Eukaryota > Metazoa > Chordata > Actinopteri > Siluriformes > Auchenoglanididae > Notoglanidium > Notoglanidium macrostoma. The sequence goes on along the minus strand of JAQQZR010000872.1, from coordinate 4,778 downwards.
ATGTGTGTGTAGTGCTGGCATGGGCAGAACCAGTCTAGACTACCTGATTCGGCGAATACTTGACCACAACTTTGCGGACATGTATGGCCAGGTGGCAGAACTGCGCAGTGAGAGGATGTGCATGGTGCAGAACCTGGTTAGACACACACAGACAGACACACTGATTGAAAAAGACTCCTGTAAATTATGATATTTAGGTGCAGGCTGTAGGATTTCTGCCATGTAGTGGTGAGGTTGCAGATTTGCAACCAACTGAATGCCCCTTCCTCACACCTCCCTTTCTAGTATCGTATTAGAATGTACGGTGACCATCAGCTGCCTACAGTCTGAGGACTTCCAAAATGATGTCAACATCTATCACGCATCGAGTAAGCAGTAAACTGAGGAGTCTACTTTAAATAGACATTTAGAAATTGTATTTAGTTATTTAGGCTGTAAAACTATAGGTCATGAATTCCATGTAAGATAGCAAGGTGTGTTTCATGTTGTGGTAGCATTTTATTGCTAATGAATATTATTTATACTTATATATATATTATTTATACTATACTTATTTATACTATTATTTATCCGCATTGTGGTAGTGTTTTGTTGCTACAGGACAATTTTTGTTTCTCTATTTGAAGAGTCAAATATCAGATAGACCACCTGGCATCATTACCGAGGTTAGAAGGGAGAGGGAGAAGGAGAAGAAGGGGGAGAAGGAGGGGGAGAGGTGGTCAGGACCAGACGTGGAAGGGGAGCTAACCAACCGGTTGCTGCATCTATAGAAAAAGAGAGTGTGAAAGCCCTTCAAAGGTAGCAAAGATAAGTAATGGAGGTTCATATTCATAAAATTATTTCATTATATTGGTCTGCACAATATGAACATCACCAACAGAACAGGACCAGTCTAGTGCTTTAATCATGGTGTTTACACAGCAGCTCTGTGCTTTACCTGTAGCAGTGTTACTGTAGTCTGTAGTTTAGTGTGTTATCGAAGTGTAACGTGAGTCATTTCTTGGGAAACATCAGTGCCATTAATGAATGATTATGTAAATACAACATAGGATCAGTATCATGCAGCAATATTTTGACATTATGTAAACCTAATTACCTGTCCAGCACAATACAGGCAATTCAGCATCACTTTGAAAAACATTTGTCCCTCATTAGTGATTTCTATCCAGGAAAAGCCACACAGAGTTTATCCTTGTTTTCTGCAGTTGTCTCCACTTTTTAAATTTTTTTTAGAACTATCCTCCATTTTTACAAAGTTTTGGTTCTCAAACATGTTAGCCAGCAAACACTGATTTCTTCCCTTTCTTCTTTGTTTTTCTTCTGGCTTCACACTACCACTTCTAAAAACACACAACAAGGAAGGCGCTCTGTAGAAGTCTGTCTGTTCTGGACTGATGTAGCAACATGGCGGTGCATCATGGTACCTTCCATTAGTGTCCTACGTAGCTATAAAGAGCCCGTGCTAAGCTTATGAAAGCACAATCATTCATAGGTACAGGTACTTATACATTAATAAAGACATACTTATGAAAATTATATTCCATTTCTGCTAATAGATACCCTCAAAGTCCTAGATATTGCACCTTTAATGTCAGACTCTTTGTCTGTAGCTCAGTACCTACATGTTTCTGTATCAGAGTACTGTGGATCTGCTGACCAGCAAAGTCCATCTGGCTGGTTAACTACTCAGCATTGGAGAAAATGGACTCGCTGAATGCCATGGAAGATAAAATACAGTCACAGAAATGTGTACTGTGTTACTGCAACAAAAAATGATGTGCCTTATGTGAACTCATTTGAATAACTTTATTTGAATAAGCATTATTTTTTGTTGTTTGTTTGTTTTCAGGTGATGTTGAGTTGGAGTGGGAAGAGACGATAATCATTCTACACCACTGACCGTTTCGATGTCTTTTTAGGGAAAGAGCTCGAGCTCCACAATAATGTGTCGTTCTCGAACGAATCGGCTCTTTTGGATGAACCCCGAGAGTCGACTCTTATATATGAACGTTTTTTTTTTGTTTGCATAGCTATTTATTTATTGATTTATTTATTTATTGTAGACGCAAGCATTGTTGTTATTCTTGCAGTGTAATTTAATGAACATGCTTCCATGGTAACATTTTTTTTTTTACTGTCAACTGTACAAATGAAGCAGCATGACAGGGAGGATCCGTGTATTAAGGAAGGCGATTAGTTATCAAGCCAAAATGGAAAAGGGAAATGGAAATAACATTAATGCAGTAATGCTTAGCAATTAATGTACTTCTGTGTACATTTGTGTTACTGATGGTTTTTAGTAATTTAACCCTTGTGCTCTGTTCACTACCTTGTGTACTGCTCACGAGTCATATTGACTTTGGGCAGCTGAGACAGGTAATATAATGTTTGACATGTCCACCCACACCATTCTGTGGTAGTAAGCTAGTTAAATATATCTCTTTCTTCGTAGAGAAAATAAGGTAATAAAGCTTCATGACGGAAAAAAATTACGATTCCACAATGGTTAAATACATTTTGTTTTGTTAATTAGATTTGACGAACCAATTTTAAACGCATTTTAACAAAACATATAATCACAATAGATATAAAAAAAAAAATGGCAATGAGCCGTTCACGAGCCGGAAGAGTCATCTCTCATCTCCTGTGTCGAAAGCTTTCACTTGTGAGCTCTGAGTGAATGGCTCTCTGCTTGGCCCCGCCCCCTTTACAGCTACCTACTGTATGTACGGCTGCTTTCCGCTCACACAGCAGCGACCAGGTCGGGACAGAGGAGATAGCAGTGCACTGTAACAAACCAACAGGTGAGAGCTCACGTCTTACTTTTTCGTTATGCAATCAAAACCGATATAACCTGTAAACATGTCTGAAGTTCGCAGAAATGAATGAATTTATCCAAGATTCAAGATTGTCACATGCACGAGCTTCCTTGTACAATGATATTCCTCGCAGGTGCTACAGTAATAAAGCAACATTCAAAGTTGTCATGGTCACAGAGACTGTATAGGTGTCTTGTGAGTTATTTGTGCAATATTTTGACAGATATTGTGCAACACTGGAGAAAAATAACAATATAGCATAATAATATGAACTATAAAAACAATATATTAGATTTTAAAAATCAATATAACTAGACTTGGTTATAATAATGCATAAAAACAGTAAATATCAGATATTACAGATAAGAGTGAATTGGGAAAATAAGTTAAACTCTGTATACAGGATTTGAGATCTTCCAGTTCTGTTTAGCGCAGTGTTGTTGTGTATGATCTAGAGTAACGATGGCTGCTTGTAAATGTGCAGATGTGCAAATGAGTTTCACAGTATTCATCATTTGGTGTTGGTGATGCCTGCGTATTTGATATTTGATCGCATACTAATAAATGGTGTACAGTTTCTGTAGAGGAGCTGATTCACGATGACTAAAATGATGCTTTTATCCAAATTAAAGAGTTGAAGTTTGGCTGACATTTCTCTTAGATCTAAGGAAAGATTATATGTGTTGTGTCATATCTGTGAGTACAGGTCTGATAACTGCTCTAGCAGTTGTGTCAAGAGTTACTTGAATCCACATTGTTGTATGATGAAGTTGTTTTATTTTTTGTATATATGATTCATATTGCTGAGCATACATGAATACTGTGTGCATACTGGTGCTTCCTGGTGCTGTCTCTAGCCTTCTTCACATTTCTCAGGCTCAAAGGTTTTTAGAGTTCTGAACTGGATTTGAATAGAAGCCCTGAAAGTGCATTCCTTCATTTTTTAAACATTTACTGTTTTTATTTGTCTAGTAGTCTAACTGTCTAATGTATTAAAGCTGTAATTAAATTATTTTTTATATATCAAAAGCTTAGGGGAAAAAATCTTATAGAAGATTAGGAACTGCTGAACTGTCTATAACAGCCACAGAATCACCTTGTGAGTATATCATGAGCAGAGGACCATGGGAAAATATTATTCCAGTGTAGTGCTTTAATCAGCTGCTTTGCCCTTTGGCCTTGAGTGTGAATATCAATGTTACGAGTCTCTGGCCAGACCTTTAAGAAGGCTCCACCTTAGCACAAAGCTATTACCTGTAGATCAGTTCTAATTTCTACGTGTGCACTGCAGATCAGTTATTATATATCACCCTGTATTCTGTGTCTGTCTACCAGTGTTGGGGAGTAGATAGCTATAAGTAATGCTGCTACTAGCACAACTATATTATTTAGAATTATAACAGTTTTTGAACTATTTAAAAAATATTGAAATGATAATTACCAAGTAACAGTGTAATGCGACAAAACTAGCTAGCTAGAATGAAATGAACAGCAGTAGAGTCGGCCCTCTCTGTATTTGTAGCTTTTTTTGGTGTTGCTTAAGATTCAGTAATGTTAACTGAGTCATTCTAAGTGTGGTCGACAGAAAAGTTACATGTATTTGTTATACTCTGTATAAAGTATGTACATTGTATATTGTGCAATAAACTAGCTGCACAATAAATTGAAAATGTCCCAGTTAATTTTCCTCAGTTTTACAAAGCTGCTTCAGTGTACTTAGGTACTTTTTCTTAGTAACTTGTAGTGTAGATAGCTACTTTATTGAAATAGTGGTATTTTTGGTGGCAGTTTAGCTATTTTAAATCAAGAATAGCTTATAGTATGATAATTTACACTTGCAAAGTAGCTTCCCCAACACTGCTGAATACATTAATGTATGCAGTTGTGCACGCACACACACACACACACACACACACACACACACACACACACACACACACACACACACACACACACACA
>JAQQZR010000871.1:0-12735 GCA_030068235.1 Notoglanidium macrostoma | reverse complement strand
CGTCACCTGGAATGCTTTTCAGTGAACACGTGTGCCTTGTTAATATGGATTACTATAGTTGTTCTATAGGGCTGTTTTTTACTATTTACTGTTGGTCTGAAATGCATTAAGAAGGAAAGAAATTCCACTAATAACCTTTTATGTCAAAAACTAAGTAAAGAGAAACAACAGTCCATCATTATCCAGTCTCTTTTAAAGTAATAACAATTAAGAATAAAATTGAATTAGTAGGTGTGTCCAAACTTTTGACTGGTACTGTAGGTATGATGGTCAGAGCTCCACATACATTTTTCTATAAAGTGTCCATCCATCCATCCATTCATCCATCTATATCCATCAGGGTAGCAGGGAAGCTGGAGCCAAACCCAACCACCTTTTGGGCAAGAGGCAGGAAACACACTACTGGACAGGTCAGAGCATACAACAGTTATTTATAATAGTTCTAAAATAGTTGTTCTACCTGTGTAGCCAAATAGCATTTCAAACAAAACAAATGGCTTGGTGGTAGCTTATTAGTTAGGGCTACTAGGTGGAAGGTTGTGAGCTCAAATCCCAGCATTGCCAAGCTGCCCTTTCTCTGGCCCTTACTGCCTACTGAGTTCTATTATACTTCAATTCTAAACATCAGCCAAAAGAGTAAAATATAAATGCCATATACCAATCAGCGGAAATCAAATTGGAGGAGGAGATGAGTAAATATTTTAAATAAAATCACAGTGTGATCTGTATAATTGCATTATTTCAGTAACACCAATGAGCACATGCATTTTGGATATATACTGTAAGTGGTCTGAATTTGTTAATAACTCGTTTAAGGCCTTGTCTGTCAACCATATTAATAAAGTTGCCATAATATTCCTTTATGACAGTTGAGCAGAAAACAATTAAAATAAGATGCTATTAATAAGGGGGAAATGACGTTTGACCTTACCAGCAAGTTTTCAGAACGACGTGGAAAAAAGCATGCTTTTTATTGGTTAGTCCTGTTTCTCATCGTAGCATCTTGTAGCCACTAAAATATGATTAACCACTAAGGTATGTGACATTTGCGACAGTTAAATATACAATCATAATGATTTCATCAAAATTCGATGTGTTATGCATTCTGAGATGCTTTTCTGCTCAAACATCAAGGCAAGCGCTCTTGAAACGAATCATTTCTTTATTTAACATATACAGATTTTTACATATAAACTACAGATAAAATGCAGAGATGCTGGCGAGATCATGGTTATTCCCGAAGTCATCAGCTGGCTACCTTTTCAGCATCACCACTGTGGTTCATATTACGCCGTCAAATACAATATTGGAGGGCATTTCAGAAAAGGTCACTGTTCAGCTCTATTCTCTTTCTCTGTCTCTCTCTAATATCTATCTGTCCATTCAGCCATCAATCCAGGAAATAAATGCAGTGTATAATTTTGGACATTTGAAACATAAAAATCCCTTCAGCTCTTTATCTCAGTGCTTTCCATTTTTGCATTTGGACCTAACCTTTACACTAAGCTTACTCTAAAGCAAATAAGGAGAAATAAAGTGATAGCATATGGTGATAGAAGCAGAAGCAAAATATTGTTAAGAAGCTTAAGAGATTTCTGTTCACCCATTTTTATGTATTAAGTTTTAACTTTGACTTAATGGTGTACTATAGATAGATGATGGCTCCAAGTATGTGTTCAAAAAACACCTATATACTGTATTTTTTTATATACTAATTAGGTGAGTCATAGCTTATTACTGTGTTTGGAAAGGAATTTATTTTGTTGATGCAATACTGTCGTATGTCTTAAGAATATTAACGTACTCTATTTACTGACATTGCTTTCAGAAGGTAAGAAATTTGGACGGGAACACATTACTTTATATGGCAATATCAGCTGCATTTCAGTCGCTGTTTAGCTGGGACAGATGTGAACTCTCACAATGTGATTCATTTTGACACTGTAGGCAACATACACTGCATCCCACTGCATTAATAATTCGACACACACCACACAACATGCCCTAATGCTTTTTATCTTCTCTCTCTTTTACTCTCTCCCACACTCTTTTTCTCCCTGAGAGACTTTGTGAAGTTATGAGAGTTTTTATTTAATCAATTATTAAGCATCCTAAAGTACTCTCTGCAAACGGAAGAATGATATCTGTGGGAAGGAACCAAATACACTGTGTTGACCTTGTTTGAAATGCAAGCTTTTAACACAGGGGCCAAGCAGGAATGTGCCATTTAATGGGATTTTTGTGTGTGTTTTCCAGCAGTTCTTTTTTTTATTTATTTTTTTATTCCCTGAGCGGTGATACATTCAGAGACATCATTAAAGGAGCTGAAACTTCTCTTTTACTACACGGTCTCATGACTTAGTCACTTTCTTTTTGTTTTATTCATCCAGGAGCCACACAATCTTTGCAATAATAACCATGAGTTCTGCAACAATTTCTAGGCTTCATGCTTTATTTTTACATACTTTTACCATTCTCTTTAATTTAATAGCTCAAGTGAAATTTGTTAGATGGGCCTTGGAGTCCCAAAGGATCAATTCAGCGGGAAAATGGACTGGAATAGCAGAATTTGCTTATACATTGTGAACTGATCTTTAGAAAATGACAACTTTATTATGTAAATAAAAACAGGAGAAATAAACATACATAATTAAAACTTAAATGCTTAAATTTATTATTATTAATAGGAGATTAATATAATATTTTATAGAAGATTATAAAAAATACTTCATGGTTTAAAAATGTAACATTTAATTTTGTAAGATCCATGCAAGGTTTCTGTAGCAAACTTTTTTCTTCTTTTACACAACAATGTCATATATAGGAAAAATCACTTGAGTATATTATTCTTGCTGCTCTAGCACTTTTGCTGTGTCACTCACAACCAAAGCTGAGCTCTGTTAGTATAAATTGATGGAGATATAAATGACAAATCTTCATAAAAGCTCTTTAACTTTTGTGATCATACTATTAAAGTTCCATGTTCATGTTCCTGGTTTTTTTTTTTGTTTTTTTTTTTCTATTTTAAACATTTTAATTTTCTACTCACTCTCGTGATCACTTGGTCTGTTACTCTGGTCGAAGCAATGTCACTGATTATGGTTCTTTAATTGGCTTTTCTTATCATACGCTTATTAAAACACAGCTTTAGTTTCCCCTTGCCTGGGCTCTAATACAGAGAATTAGCATATCCTTTTCAACCTTTCTCTGATTCTATACAGGCTTTATCACTTCCTGACACTGCAATACTATTAAAGATGCAAATGTGTGATGCAAATTCAGAGATTTGTTTTTAAACGCCTTATATATGTTAGAACATAGTTGCTGAAAGCATGCGAAAAGACTGTAAACTATATATTACTGAATTGTGGAGTCAGAGAGAGATTTCCATCATTTTGTTCAGGATGTTTTGGGCGGGTCAGAAATGGTGGCTCAATGACACACCGGAGGCACCTAATTAGCATAACCCCTCCCCTAACACTACAACTTATAAACATTAGAGTGCATTAGCATGAGTGGTTCTCCCGCTGGTTTGCGAGTAATTATACATACAATAGTACATTTTGCTAGCTAGCCATGCCAAATAAAACTATCTGGTTATTATATTTTGTTCTGTGTGATTTATTGATAACCTGACATTATTTGGCTAGGGTGTGCCAGTCAGTAATACACATTGCTAACTTGTATATTTGGGAGAAGTATGAGAGAGGTTTCCTCCGGGTGCTCCGGTTTCCTCCCACAGTCCAAAGATATGCAGATTAGGTTAACTGGCTACTCTAAATTGCCCATAGGTGTGAATGCGAGCGTGTGTGGCTGTTTGTCTGTGTTGGCCCTGTGGTGGACTGGCGACCTGCCCAGGGTGTACCCCGCCTCTCGCATGAAGATGCTGGGATTGGCTCCAGCTTCCCCTCGACCCAGACGGATAAAGCGATATAGATAATGGATGGATTATATATATACTTTGCTATATTTTTAATAATTAAAAATTTGGCTGGGTGTTTAATAACACATTTTTCTGTGGTGTGACAAACCCAGAATACATACAGCTTTACCGTTATACATGGTCTTTAAGATCCTTTCTACCTACAATCAAACTATCACTGTAGCTTTTGATGCACATGCTACATTGAATATTGTACCTTCCTTTCACTCCTGTACTTGGTTACTGTTGAGCTCGAGGCCTTGACAGCAGCAGGTTTGTGTGCCTTGAGAGGGTATACACAAAAAAAGCCTTAACATCTTATAATATGGACTAAACATCATGTAAGTTCAGCTCGCAATACTGCTTGCTTATCCTATTTCTCCTCTGTAATTAACAATGTGAACTGAAGGTCTAGAACAGATTCTTTTCCGACTATAAATAAACTAACAGCGCTGTCCAGCAATGAGAATCATTCCTTCACCAGGATTTTCTTTCCTGTTCCTCGTTCCCTGTTCACTTTAACATCATAATAATGTTATCCCTATCTCTACAGTATATCACTCATGAATGAGTTAATTAGGAAATGCGACTTAACATCATGCCACCTTGATACTGCCCCTACTGTTCTGCTTAGAGAATGTCTGTTTCTCCTGTTTCTCACTTATTCATTGAATCACATGCCTCAGAAACTGACACAGCAGTATTCTATGTTCTATGTTCAATGTTTTAAGTTCTATGTATTGGTACCAAATTTCTTGTTAGTGGCCTTTCTGACCAGTGTATTGACATTGATGGCATCAAGGTTAAACCTCCTCGACCTGAGCATCTCGGTTGAAGTTTTGACTCATCACTCATTTTTGCTTTTCGTATTAGCTTACTTACCAAGGTGGCCTTCCTACACAGTCGCAATTTTGCTAGACCTTACCTTGTACTCAGCAGCAAAGATGCAGGAACATTAGTTGACTACTATGACACTCTTTTGCTCGATCCCCCTTCACTCACTAACTCTGCAGCTAGGATTCGCACTCAAAACTAAAAAATCAGCCCAGATTACACCAGTTCTATGTAAACTCTATTGATTACCTGTCCCTTTGTGAATTTAGTACATATATAATTATATATGTTATATGAATGATAATAACATTCACAGTCCTGCATGCGAGAGTACATTGCTGATCTTCTGTAAAACTGTGCACAAGCCTCTACACTGAGATCCCCTGTTTCTGGTTTCCTAGTGGTACTTTGTTTTAGTACATGTGCAATTAGTATGGTTACTGTTTTGCAAGCAAGCAAACAAGCACAAATCTCTGACCTTTCAAAAGAATTAAGACCATTTAGGTTTAATTGCAATTGAGAATATTTTCACTGATGTTAGGCAAGTGCTAATGGTGGGTTAGGATAATAGTCATTAATATACAATTTCAAACACTGTTTAAAATAGTCTTACTTCTATTTCAGAATTGTAAAATTGATTCCATTCCCTATTTTCTCCCCAATTTGGTCAGTGAGGGAGCGTGAAAGCTGACATAGGCTCCCTTGAGCATGTGAAGCCAGCCAAACTCATCTTTCTGAACCGCGGCCCATGCTCGGTCAGAGGGCGTCAAAACACGCTTGGAATGACCTGCCTGCTGTCCGTCCACCTATGATTGGCTATTGTCTCTGTGATTAACAGACTAGTATGCGATCCTCTCACACAGAGTGCACTGCCAATTTGGTTCCAAGACATGGATGGCTGTGGCACTCTTTACTCAAGACGCTTGTTAGTGACTGTGGATCTCCAGTTGTTAAATAGTAGAGAGTAGATGGGGGCATGGTGGGGGAAGAAACTCTGTGAAAGTAAAAAAATAAATGACGGAAGATGGAAAGATGGAAATGTATAGACGCTACAAGGATGATGCTTGTGTTCTTCAAATTTGGTCTGTTTCCCAAAGTTTAGTAATTTAATAAGTCTATTTTGGAAGAGTGATGTTGTGGACAAAATATACATAACACATGTGGTGTACACGTTACGTTATTAGAGTTGAAAAATCCCTGAAGCTGGTTGCAAATTGGATGTAGGTACAAATCACTAATATTGGCATTTAGTCAGTGGTTTATTTGTTGTTGTTGTTTTTTTTTATTATTATTAATTACCCATGAACAAGGCATACTCCTAAACTGAAGTCAGGACTTATTTGTAAATGGAACGTTATTAGGTTTAACTAAGTAATTAACGAAGTACCTTAAATAAAATTATTATTATTTTTATTTCATTATTTTTATTTCTTCTTATTTATAATTTTTTGTTAAGTAGCCCTGATAAACAAGAAGTGAACAGCTCATATAATGTATCGTTTTCTTAATTTAAATCTCGGTTCACGTTTTGAGAGTGAAGACATTCGCGGCTCCGACAGTTCGTAAGCATGGAAGCTAAGATGCATCAGAGAAAGATCTTTCGTTGCTCCGCTCCGACGTCAGACAGCAGGTTGTTATGGTCTGTATAGGAACAGTTGAAAAGATGAAACATTACAAGATACGCACTTTGTCGATCCTGAAGCTGCAACTGTTTTGTTGATCTTAAAGCTGCAGACACGATGTTTTCTGACAGACATTTAAATCATTCAAATTGATAGCTGATGCAATAGTTGGAATCTCTCAGCGATTCTCGATTTCGTCCCAGGCCTGCTGAGAGTGTCTTCAAAGAGAGAAAGAGCAAGAGAGAGAGGGTGTAATTCTTCATAGAAGGAGTGTCTGTGATCTTTCAGAAAGAGAGTTTGAGGTCCTTCAGAGAGACAGTGAGAGCATCTGAGAGCTTTCAGAGAGAGAGAGAGAGCATCTGTGATACTTTAGAGAGACAAAGAAAGGACAGAGAAAAAGTGTGTCTGTGAGCTTTCAGATTCAAGCAGGCTACAATACCGCCGAGATTGGAGGGAGGAAAAAACGACAAGGAAATGCACAGAGAAAACATGTAATAAAGTTGGCTAGAGACATTGCAAAAACATGCTGATGGCACAAGTGGCTAAATATTATCCTCCTTCTTTCACTTATTCTCATACCCTGTCTATACCTTTACTTCTGTTCTGTCCCTTCCAGTTCCATTTTGTATTGTCACGTCTACTGCTTGTAAATTCTCTTGCTTTCAGATGAATTATACCTCTGGCTTATGGCTCCAGAACAACATCCATTATCTGTGAGGAGTAATGGAATTCACAGGCTTTCATTCTGTCATTCTGTCTCTCTCTTTGTCTCTGTCTCTGTCTCCCACACACACACACACACACACTCACACACAGTGAGTGCTTGTAATGTAATGCACTGATTCAGACAGTTGTCATCCAACTTTAAGCTCATAAAATATGATCAGGTTGAGAGAATATTCATATTTATTGATAACTAGCTAGGAAATACACGAGCTAGTGGGCTGTTACAAACTCTGTACTTCGATTAATCATTTAATATAGTTTAAAGAAAATGTTGATCTGAACTCGGAAGTTGCTCGTTTATTTTGGGAATCTGCTTTCAACTTCACATTTTCAAAAGATAATGCAATTATTTAATAACTGCTTCAGATAATTGCTCCGGCCGTCATTTATGACAGCAGATAATGTTAATATCTCTCTAGCTTTCTCTCTGTGTCTCTTCCCTTCTGTATGTCTAACCAATTTAACAGCTTCCATTAGTGTAGGAATCCTATTTGTCATTTTCTATCAGTGATGTGCTCTCTCTCTTTGTCCACCAATAATCCTTGTAAACATGACCCTGGTGACATCATCAGTGTGAGTCCACCCAATCTCTGTGTTCACCTTTTGTTTGCAGTGGCCATACCATTACCTAGAGCATGCCTTCTTGAGGTTGCCTGGCTTGTTTATAGTTGTTAATGGTATTATCTGATAGAAATACATTTTTTAACATCCATGCATTTTAACAATGCGTGTAGAATTCGATCATTTTTATTACGACTTTGGAGTATTTTCATATCCATTGGATTGAACACTGAATCAGATTAAGTCATGTGGTCTGAGCTGTGCCACAATTCGATGTGCATATAAGCCTAGTGTAGCTTACTGCTTCCTGTTTCACATGGCGCTTCAATAGCGCCCGTTAAAGCAAATCTGACTTTTTAATCAGCAGCGTGGTGTTGAGCAGTAACCGTATTCATTGGCTGTAGAGTTCTAATCCCATAAAAACTCAAAATTTAAATCTCATATATATATTAGTATTTCTCAGCATCCTCCTTTTCTATGCGGAAAAAAAAAGTTTGGTAGTCAAAACTAATTAATTATTGACATTTACAAGTTGACATTATTGACAAGTAATGTCATATTTAACTGATACAATAAAAAAACAAGCGTTAAGTCATAAACTGATCATTTTTAAAAATCCATTTATATATTAAGAATTTCAGGAACAGTAAATGTAAAGTGAAAACTCATTACAAGAGGCAAGACAAACCGTTGCAGCATGTTACTGAATGAACTAAGTGAACTCTGGTTCCTGGTATAAATATTGGACGACGCTATTCTGCCTTATTTCCGAATTTGCCATTTATAACACAAAACATTTTAATTAATCTCTTAGTTCTTTGTGGTCATTGTGGACTTAATTTGATCATTTCATGTTGTTTTACAGTCAGTTATAAATCTGGCTGTATGGTTACTGTATTTGTAGTTTTACTTTCATATACAGTATGAAAGCTGTGTTTAACGTTTTGGATTAGCAAGAACTAAATTGCAAAGTGCAAATGTTGATGGATTTGTGAAACGGTGGTTTTCAAACATATTTTTCAAAATGTAAAACCTCAAGCCCCTGTTCCATTAATATTCAGAGCATAGCTCATGAGGACATTTTGATTAATTATATTCGAGAAGCATAACACTGTAACAATATTTGACATTTATTAATACCTTCTTCTTATCCCGCTGGTAGTTCTATGATGGATACAGAGAGGAAATCGTTTTTATTATGCAGTTCAGATCAAGTCCTAAGTGTATCTGAAGCAAAAATAGAATAGAACCTTCCAACCATGTACATTCATGCTTAAACCTGCTCACATGCAGTATACACTAACACTGATTTAGCTGAAGCCAAAATAGTCTATAATGCAGTTCTGCGTATAGTCTGGAGTCAGAAGGCTTTCACAGTTCAGCAGCTTCTCTCGGCTTCATACACTTGAAACAGTGGGAGGTTGAAAAGTACTGTAATGAACTTTAAGACCACCTGAGCTAGAAGTTTGATAACTTGCATTCTTTACTTGCCTAACACACTCTCACACACATGCTGCTTTTGCCCCGTGCACGTCTCTTGAGAGCCACACATTCAAAGACATCCCTCTCCAACTTCTACTCCGTCTTGCCATCTCTCTTTCTCCTCCTTCGGTTACACCTCCTTTGTTCCTTGCCAATTCACATAGGGAGCACTATAAATATTTAATCTCACAAAAATATCACAAAGAAGATGAGGTAAAACAGTGCTATCGTTTCTCTATCGGGTATGTTCTTTCTGTTCCCGTTTCTCTTCATCTCTCCTGGGTGGCTTTTAAAGGCATATTCGAAACTCCTCAGGGGCAGCTTAAAGGCATTTTATACATTCCTTCGCCCACTACAACAGACTTTTTTTTCAATCAAACCAAATAACCCATTAATATTTGAACCTTTCAGCATAGAAGCATAAAGAACAAAACCGCCTATTGAGTAAATATATGAATTTTTAATATCACCGAAACTGATATCAGCCTCATTAGATGCAACAGAGGACATGATGAACAGAAAGTGATGTTTGTCTTCGAAGCATAAAGGTGGGGCTAAACATCATTACCTCTTCTAAGCAGAAGAAATCTGTGTCCTTTGTTAAACATTGTGCCAGTCAAGACAAGCTGGGTTTTGTTTTTTTTTTGTTTGCTTTTTGGTCAGAATCAAACTCAGAATTACTCGGACACATTTCGTAACAGACCGATTGCAAGAATGTCATATATAGTTTGTCACAGGCATGATGTGTGCATGGTACTGTACACAGTCGGTATTATATTTTTTTAGATCTGTTTTTAACAGACGATAATGGTGCACAAATTTATAGCATATGGAAATGCATGGAGACTGGTGACTAAGCTTGGACAATACTGCACATTAGGCCTGGTACTCTTTAATGTCAAAATATCACGTCGTTATCGTTCACCTTCATCTAAATCCTTAAGCATGTATCGAATGTTAACACTAAATTTGTTCACTTGCTGTGCCACTCGAAGGTCAAACGCTTTCAGCTGCTGCGCCATAAATCAACGTGAATGAATAAGGACAAGTGACAACAACCAGAAGAGGTTATTAAATGATAAGTTGAGTTGTGGTTGATTAGAAAACTGCATGGCCCAAATAGTAAAATGAACAGGTTATAATGGTAATAATTGATCAATTTATAAAAGTAGCAGCACTCGGAATAATAAACAGACAAACAAACAAATAAATAAATTGCAACTTATAGTCTACATTGCTAATCATGCACAGTCATGCATGAAGAATCTTATCTTACCAATAGGTGAGGTGCTGGTTGTTGTTGTTTTTTGTTTTTTTTTTAATCTATTTGAAAACAGTTGAAAGTAACTTTTATTAAAGAATTCCTAAGACAAAAGCAAAGGTGGCGTTGACCCTGCTTCTACCGATGTTTGTGTGTTTGTGTTTTATGAATGCATATTGGCCGTCGTTGGTTGATGCATTAAGGAGCTGCTCATAAATCATAAATGAAAACTCATAAATTGTAAATGCATTAATGAAACCACAATGTACGATGCCATACCACATGTTAAGTGTGACATACAAATACAGAAATTTAAATGATCTCATAACAAATTGTCAAATTGTCAGCAAGGAGATGATGGTTTTTTTTTTTTTTTTATTATATTTATCTAAAGTATCACTTTACATAGCCCTATTATGTAACTGACTAACCCAAGACTAGCCATGGATTTGTAGAACTGGCTTTGTAGTGTTGTCGGGCAAAGTGTGGTTTAAAGTGGGCATTTACTGTTTGTTGTGTAAGGTGACTGCAGTACAAAACTACATAATATTTCCACATTTTGCCGCAGCACAACCTGGAACTGAAATGGTATTCTCCTCTATTGCTGTGAATCTTCTACATTAGTTCTGGTGCAACCAGTTGCAATCAGCAGCCACATAATTAGCTGAATGGACTCATATGTGTGCAGTTAAAGCGACACATGATCTCAGCATAAATAAACCTGCTCAGGGGAAGCCACAGAGAACATATTTTGTTAGAGAACATATCAACACAACCGGTGTCATCAAGACCATTTTATGACCACCTACCTGATCAAATTAAACCGTCAGCTATTCATGTTTATGATTGTCTTCATTTGTAGCTATTCTTGGTGGATAACCTACATCTGGTCAAAAGCCAGAGAAGCTCATTTTAAGTGGCGGTAAATGGAAACAGACTGAACCGTAACATTGCCAGTAATAGATAATAAAATCTTTACTGTTTACTAATATACATAATAATACAATTTGGCACTTTGTTTTATAGATGTGGGCCATATGTGTTCTGAGTCCGCAGAGTGTTTAGTGCCATTAACAGCTGCTTCTCCCAAACTTGGCACAAGTCTGCATTGTGGATGTAACTTCCAGCAATATTTCATGACTCCTATAGTTAACCAGGAGAAACATGATTATTCTGCACTCAGGATGTTTTTATGGAGTAAAGGAAACTGGGAATCCACTGGAAAACTAGTTATATTCATACCCTCTGTACAATTTATTTGTTTCTGGTTCTGAAATGAAACAGACTTTAACAACAATTTGGTTTTTAATACATTTCCTTCCCCCTGCATTAAAATGCATTAAGAATTAAAATGCATAATTCACATAGTTCATGTGTCTGAGATGGGGTTTTCAGCAGCATCTAGACCAAAACCTACAAGCATTTGCTAGAGGAAAGAAACTACTGATGATTCAGGGTTTTTTTTTTTTTAATGCATACAACCAAGTGTATGAAGTATAAAATAAAATGAAAAACGATTGAATTCCTGACTGTGTTGCAGTCATGTGAGCATGTGACAATTGGATTGAGATATGAGAGAGGACTGGCATCAACTTTGTGCAGTTCATTTTGTCTGCAGCATTTCATTTAGCCAAGCAAACGTGGGATTCACAAAGATGAATATTTTTAATTGGCCATAAGCAAGTTCATAGAAATGTAATACAAACAAGCACCAGCAGCGCACAGACGAGAAAAATCAGACATGTTATGTAAGCTTATGAAACACCCCAATACAGCTGATTTGATTTGAGGAAGGATATAATGTTTAATCATGGTTTCTGCCACTGCTATTTTCCTGTTAATAAAGAAAACAAATGCTTTTTTCACATGTAGTTCATGACTGAAATAAATTCGGGGGCCTTTAAGAGCGCAATTAGGGCGGAATAGGTGTCCTGTTCTTGAAAGCCAGAAATCACATTTTGTTATTCATTACCAATTAAACAAGTAATAATAATTCAGTTATGAGTTTTCCATTTATTTATACCCATGTGAAGCTTACATTGCATAGGCTGGGTCAGGGGGGTCAGAATCATTTTGAATGTGAGGAGACACACTGGCGGGGGGTCTGCGGGTCCTCCCCCAGAAATTATTTAATGAATTAGATGCCATTTCCTGCATTCTGGTGTATTTTTAACAGGTTGTTAAACACCCAATTTTACCTACAAAAGTCACTTAATTCAATGACTGTTTCAGAGACTCAACAATAAGTCTTCATTCAACTAGTCCATATTCATCAGCCTGTTTTTAACTGCTACCCACTGCTATGCCTAAGATAATGAAATGAATGG
>JAQQZR010000870.1:0-12735 GCA_030068235.1 Notoglanidium macrostoma | reverse complement strand
ACACACACACACACACACACACACACACACACACACACACACACACACACACACACACACACACACACACACCTCTGCTTCTGTTACATTCCTGATGCACTACTGATGAGAATACAGCAATAATGACACCTTTCACTACTCATACGTACACGTGTGGGCTGCAGATGGTCGAGGTCGGGCCGGCTCTACACAACACCGTGATTAGCTAAAACTGTCATGGACTAGTGGGAGAGTGAACAAACCCCGTGTGTTTGTGTTTATTCCAGTCCCTCATGTTGGTGTAATGAGATATCATTAACGTTCAGACACACTAAAGGACAGCACAAGAATAACACTGTAGTAGGTTATGGTTTTAACTGTAGCTCTGAGCATATAGTGAATAGCAGCGTGTGGGATGTGTTTTGCCGGATGAGTCGCACGCCTCACGAACTTGACAGAAGACAGGTTTTATTGTCATATATACAGGAACAGTAGTGTGAAACATGTCAGGGCCTGAACTCATGACCTTCAGCTTGTACCGCAGACAGGCCAATGGAGCGCTACAGACATGTACTCACTTAGCAGTGGACCTCCTGTGACCTGGGTCTGGTTTTAAGGTTTGATTGCAGTACAATTATAATATACCCAGATTTTTTTTTTAATTACTGAGCATATTTTACGGAAATGATGTTTGGGGATTTTCTGTATTTCTGAGCAAGAGTGTATGGAAAGTGACAGTCACACACTTTCAGGAACTACCTACTACTAATCAGGGTAGAGACGGACTCTCCTGGGAAACGCAGGGTGGGAGGCGGGAGTACAGGATGGGATAGCAGGACATGACAGAACTAATCCTTTTGGCTCCAAAATATATTTAACTGAGCCACATTCACATGAAATCCTCACTATACGCTTGCTTTCGTCCACATCACAATCATTTGAAACCAATCTAACCATTACACTACAGCCATCATTCTGTCCATGGAACATCCCAATCTATTCCAGAACAATCTAATACCCCAAATCCCATTCTATCCCAAAACATGTTGTGTTGCTTAGCAACCAAAGTTTACTCTTAACAGACTACATTACCTAGATTAAGAACTGATTGTTGCCAAGGTTATTAGTATGAATTAATCACACCTAAGAACACCTGTGATACAATCTGTCCTTGGAGATACATTTAGTTATACATTTTATAGTATTTTTATTTTATTTCGTTACTGTAGCATCAAAATGACCTGAATATAATCTCTCCCATATGATTTTCAGAAAGTGGGTCAATAGTCACATAGTGTTCTGTGTTTACAACTGGTGTAGTATCGTTCCACTCTGGGTAAAAAAAAAAAAAGAGCGACTTTAAGTTTAAAAAAATTGTTTTCTCAATTTTTTCTAAAAAGATCCTAAACAGGCCTCGTCAGGCTCAGGGAGTATTTGTGCCTCCCAGAGACTCTGTAGCCGGAGCGGCGTAGCCCGAAGCTTCTGTCGTTAGATCATTAGAGGCGCAGCAGGGGCACGTCTGCGGCTGTCTGAAACAAACTGCCTTAAAGAAGAGCGAGCCCCCCGAGCTCCTACTCCACTTTTCACTCTTGCTCTCCCATGCTGTTTCTCTCCCTCCGATCAGCGGTGGGCCGCTCGCTTTTACACTGTTTTGATGAACTCCTGAAGAGAAACAGCAGTCCTCCTTACTAGTGGATTTAAAAAATATTACAGAACTTTCATTAACTTTTTATCTGCGGCTGTCGTTTAACTCCATCCCCTTTCACAGCTTGCGCAGACTTTCTGTTGAGAAGGCGGGCAGATGTGCACTCCATTGAGGTTATTAAGGCGTTCTGCTACATTGGGTTTCAGCTTTCTGTGTGATAGGGCAGGGTGACTGCGCTGGTTTGTTTCAGGTGGATGGATGAAGAAGGCTGGTGTAGAAACGACTGGCTGTCTTGATGTTTACAGAACATCAGGTGAAATCTCAGGAAGTGTGACAACATTCTCCTTTTAAACCATCGGAATTCCAGTGAACACAATTTGAGCAATTAGGAACCACGAGACACAGACCAGACAACGCAGCACATTTTGGCTCGTCTTCATCTCCACCACCTCGTCAGCAGTGCTGAAATGAGTTACGCTTCTGACACCTGTACCATGTGAGCTGATCACCGGCTGATCAAACATAATCACACACGCTCGTCCTCATTCACGGCTCACACTGGAAAGCACAAAAAAATCTGCCTTAGTGTAGTGACTGCCTGCCATAGTTTCTTTTTAAGCCATGCTTTTCTGACCAACATCACAGTTTTCTCCCTCAGTTTCATGTTTATGATGATTTAGCTTTATCTTACTTGTGACCCGTCACATCAAATCAGGTATTAAGTCGCATTTTGCGTGATTTGAGTTCCACATATTTTCAGATTCCTGGTTCAATAAGCTCCATTTGATACCAAGTTTATTTCTGTATCATGTCCATCTGTCACCATAGCAACAGTGCCAGTTTGTTTACGAGGAGGGCCTCGGAAAACTCTGTCGGAATCTTATTTTTGGAATACTTAAATGAGGTTTTCATGACGTAATACGAAGATGAGAATCCTCAGCGTCATTTCAACACCAGGACGTTCCTGCTGCCGCTAAAAATAACTTGGGCAGCAGCGCGGATTTATAGCCAAGAAAATGCACGTTTTTCTATCAAACCTGGAGTAACCAGCCTTCATTAAAGTGCTTTTAAACAATATTTAGGATTCAGATTTCTCAGTTAATTTCGAAGGATCAGGAAGATGACAGATTTATCAACCAATTTGTGCTAAAATTGCCTTTATGAACACTTTCACCTGCCACACCTTATTGGCCATAGCGCAAAACTAACCCGTGTCACTTAATACCTGACTTGATGTGACGGCTCACGTATCCTTTCATCTGGAGTAGTATTGAACCACACCACATGAAACTCCACCTACTTTCACAGGTTACACATTATGTGAAAGCGGCTTTGTTGCTGTCCCGTAGAAGAGCTCTTTCAGAGATCAGCACAACACGACACGGCAACACATACTGTGTCCAACAGAGGCAGAGAAAAATCAGTCAAATAACTACTACTCCTTCCAACATTTCAAATAGTGGATGTTAAGCGTTATTAAGAGCTAGCAGAAAAAGAAACAAAACAAAAAGTTAAAAATACATACAATGTACATAACATGTCAATGTACTGTCATTTTGCCCACAGTACTAGCTTGCTCTGTTGAAAAGAAATATCTTTGTTTATGTCGCAAATGTTCAACAGATTGTACTGTGTCGCCACATGGCAACGTCCTCCAGAATGTGTCCTAATGAACAATGGAATGAATGAATAAATAAATAAGCCGTTTGAAAACAAATTGGTCATTTGAAAGGGATGAAATTTCAATATGTCGTTTTCGTCCCTGAGAGTATCACAGCGTGGGAACGTTTTAATAGGAGAGGGTTTATTTTACTAAACACAGTCACATTTTATTAATACAATACTAAGATTAAAGGTATGTTAGTGTTCGGTTATGGGAATTGATTAATGTGGTAGGAGACTAGGATACATTGACAAACTTATTTACAGTGTTACAAGACTAAAATATAAGGGTTATGTATATATATATATATATTTTATATTATATGACCATCAACTGGCTACTCTAAATTGCCCATAGGTGTGAATGCGAGCGTGTGTGGCTGTTTGTCTGTGTTGGCCCTGTGGTGGACTGGCGACCTGCCCAGGGTGTACCCCGCCTCTCGCATGAAGATGCTGGGATTGGCTTCAGCTTCCCCGCGACCCAGATGGATAAAGCAGTATAGATAATGGATGGATGGATGGATGGATATATGACCGTGTTGTGCTTTGCTCAGCTATAATGGCCGTGCTGGAGCTTGGCAATGTTAGGAGTTTGGATTTTGATGAAATTTCCATTGCTGTTGTCACTGGGATTAGTATTGGTGTTTCTCCATATAAAAACAGGACTTGCTGTC
The DNA here is from genome assembly GCA_030068235.1 of Notoglanidium macrostoma. Classification (NCBI taxonomy): domain Eukaryota; kingdom Metazoa; phylum Chordata; class Actinopteri; order Siluriformes; family Auchenoglanididae; genus Notoglanidium; species Notoglanidium macrostoma. The sequence continues at coordinate 8,775 of JAQQZR010000870.1, read as the reverse complement.
TTGTCACAGATTGCAATCTCTTAACAGCTCCCCATGGTAGCAGAATCATAGCAGAAAATAGCAGCTCTCAGTCGGTTTTATTATTCTCCCTTCTCTTTATTTGTTCCAGTAATGCAGATTCCAGTCTGTAGTCAATGCTGCTGGTTTCTGCTCAGGATGTCTACCACATGTTCCATTCTTCTGAACATCTGAGGAGCCAGAGACCACACCATAAATACTGTGTACATGTGTGTGTGTGGGTATGTGTGTGTGTGTGTGTGTGTGTCAGGGGCTGGGGTGGTTTTGAAATGATGCAATGAGTGATACGGACTCATAAACCCAGAAACAGTCAGCGTGTTTTATCTACTTCTTTTTTATCCTGCACCTTTGATCCTTTCTCTCTCTCTCTCTCTCTCTCTCTCTCTCTCTCTCTTGTGTATAACGCTTACATTTGCTTTCTCTTTGACTCTTGTTGGCCATTAGTGTCTCTTATTTTCAGAATCCATGTCATAAGAGCAGGTGATGGTAAGCATCCGCTTCATCCCAGACATGAAACATGAATCTGTCCACTCAGATAAAAAAAAAAAGAAACAAAAAAACAAAACAAATCTTTCCATGAAGTACATGTGCATCTTTTGAAGACTGAACCCTGGTCATATACATAGATTTAGATTTGAAGCAGACTGAGTGCCCACCTAGAACACACACACTTGTGCACATTCTGACACACACACACACACACACACACACACAGAAACGCACACACACACACACACTGTGATTTTTAAAACGCCAACATTTTATCTTATGCCTTCAAAATTAGTTTGCATAAAAATTTGCCTAAACATTTGTTAAAAATTTGTTATCTAATTATTCGTTAAATTTGTTAAACATTTATTATCTAGAATTAGTTATTAGTTAATCAGTTAATTGTCACTATCCACATGAGTGACCACACTGGAAAATCAGTTAATCATTCACTTTGCTAAAAGTCCTAAGGGACCAGAAAGGTTTCCACTTTAGTGAAAATGATCCGTTAAAAAAAAAACAGATTGCGGATTATTTTCTTCTCGACACCCAGAACCTGTCTGACATTTAACATCTAGCTATCGGTGCTCGGTACACTCTCAGCCTGTGCACCTGAATTTAACTCTCAATAAAATGTTTAGTCTAATCTAAGTCGAGGTCAAATGCCTTTCAGGAATATTTCTCGCCAACACACCAAGTTGTGTTCATCAGCAGGTTCTAAAACACTAATACGTCCCAATCTCGGGTTTCGAGCTCCACTTTCCTACAGCTGAGGGCGAGTCCTTTGTTTGTACCTCGTCTTGTTTATCCGTGCACATCCGCTCGCACCCATCAGAATTAAATTAGCACACACGATTCGATTCACGTCAAACCAAAATACAAAGGCACATGACGGTTTGTCTGTTGAATGAATACGTTTAGCACAGTACGGCGTTGAAAAGGTAGAACTTGTGCAACTCTGGTTAAAACACAATCCCATCACCGGTATCACACACGCTCGCCACGCACTTTTTTGTTCAACTCACAAACGGCTTCCGTGTAACAAAAGCACGCCGTTGTGCCGTAGCTGGGAACGTGTCTCCATGCTAACACGCCCCAGACGAACAGGCTTTTTTGATTGACGTTTGTGGTGCTGTGAAGCGAATTAGACATAAACCTTAGCCTCTGGTTACATCCTGAGTAATTTCAGCACGTTGTGTCGGGATAACAAACTGTTCTCAGGTGTGTGAGCGAGCTTTCATTAAAACCCGGCTCAAACCGTTTTCTACAGATGTACTCAGCAGTTTAAATGCCTGGGTAATGATTGTATTACTCGTGTAGTCATGTTCCATGAATCATCGATGTATTTTTGAGCTTTACGCTGTAGACAACGCACAATCAAAATCGTGCCAGGAAGGCCAAGGTCAGTTCTACGCTAGGCTGCGGCTCGTGTGCTGACCCACACACATTCTTGCGCATTTATTTCCAGCACTTTCCCTTTCCTGTTATGTGTTTTCCGGCCGCTTGGGCAGTCAGGGTTCGACCCTGGGCAGTTCTTTGTTTCACTGAGTATTTGTTGGCATTTAGAAAGTCCCCAGCGGAGTCCTTGCTGAGGGACTATATTTTTTCTGACATTTATGGGAGGACAGATTCAGTCAGCGCATCAGGCGTCTTCATCCTTCCTGCTTCTCACGAGCATGTGTGTGTGTGTGTGTGTGTGAGAGAGAGAAGCTGTTCCCTCACAGCTAAACCGAGGTGATAATGGGTGTTTGTTACACAGACAGTATATTTGTCTGTCAGTAGATTCTGCAAGTCTGAGTGTTTCTGTAACAAACCTCCTCAGTTAGTCCCTGCTCTAACACGCCTCATTTAAAACATCAGCTAATTCTCCAGTCACACACACCGAGGGATGTGCTTTTTTTTCTCCGTAGGCATGTTTCCATCCCATTGTCAGTCACATTTTCTGCTGCTGTTCATGGTCCCACATGCACACCCTGAAGCCTTACACTTCCAAAAGCATTTTATGTGGAAAGCTCGCTCTTGCTTCAGGGGATAATCTCATCTGGTCCGTGCTGCTGTAATCATAAAGACCATCCTGCCTCATATTGAGCATCCTTTCAACACATTTATTACTGTTTGTCTTTACTTTTCCACAGTAATGAGTTATAATCCCACTGTCATTAGCCATGTTTCCATTAATGCGCAATTTGAAATAGCGAAGAAAAAAAACAAAAAAAAACGAGTAATGGATTTCAAAAAGGTTTTTACACTCCCACGACGTGGAGGTTTTTTTTTTTCCAGCTCGCATAACTGAAATGGAAACGCATTTTACACATTTAAGTCACATGACACGACATGAGGAGAAACGGAAACACTACCTTTATGAAAAAAGAGCTGTCGGCTTTAATCACTTGACATCACTTAACGGAAACGCGTCCCGTCGAACTTTTAAAAAATATGGCTTCTGTTTTGCACAAAGCTTTAATGGAAACCCGGCTACTATCCGGCGTCACCCAGATGAGGATGGGTTCCTTTTTCAGTCTGGATCCTCTCAAGGTTTCTTCCACATGATGTCTCAGGGAGTTTTTCCTTTGCCCCCACCGCCCCTGACTTGCTCATCAGGGATGGAAACCTGCATCCAGGTTCCCGTGAAGCCGCTTTCTGACACTAGCCAAGTTTCCATTGCAGTTTTGCACAAAATAGAAGCGAACAGTCTGCGTTTCCACTGAGCGATGCTGTGTGATCAGCGCTGGTTTTGCTTTGCTCTTCACCTTTGCTCGGCATGTGACTTAAATGCGAAATATTTGTTTCCGTTTCAATTTTGCGAAATAGGTCTTGATCTTTTCGTCGCAAAAATCACTTCATGCAAGCATAAAAATGTTGTGTTTCCTTTACTCCTTTTTTAGTGAAATTCCGCATTAAGCAGGTTAATGGAAAACAAATGCGATCTGAATAAAATTGAATTTGCACTTCAGAAACCATTGTCACTTCTCAAAAGTCATTAAGAAAAAGGTAATTTATTTGAAAAAGTCCAACATTTATGCACATTTTATTGATAATATAGCTTTTCCACATTGCCAAATCCCAAAAAAGTCTTGTTGTTTTTTGTTTTTTTCTTAAATGTTAATGGGCGGCGGCACGGTGGTGCGGTGGTTAGCACTGTTGCCTCACAGCAAGAAGGTCCTGGGTTCGATGCCGGGGTCACCCAGGGTGCCTTTCTGTGCGGAGTTTGCATGTTCTCACCGTGAATGCGTGGGTTTCCTCCGGGTGCTCAGGTTTCCCCCCACAGTCCAAAGACATGCAGATTAGGTCAACTCGCTAATCTAAATTGCCCATAGGTGTGAATGCGAGCGTGTGTGGCTGTTTGTCTGTGTTGGCCCTGTGGTGGACTGGCGACCTGCCCAGGGTATACCCCGCCTCTCACCCGAAGATGCTGGGATTGACTCCAGCTTCCCCGCGACCCAGATGGATAAAGCGGTATAGATAATGGATGGATGGATGGATGGATGTTAATGTCTTGTGTTTGACCGAAGATTAACCTTGATTATCTAGATAACCTTGAAGATTATCTAATTGTAGGGATAATAGCTGGTCCCCGTTACACAAAATAAGCAGCTGTAATGATTTAGTGATCAGTCCGTTAGTGAAACAATGCAGTTGTAGTAAATGAGTTGAGTCTCTGTGTAGCGAATAAGACATGCTTATGTCTGTGCATGCTTTGTACGTCCTTGCATGATGCGTTTAGGTGGCTTAGTAATACGAAACACGTAAGTCATATGTTTTCTGCTGATTACTGACCTTAATTAAAATAAATATGAACTACTTTCCTACTTAGCTCTTTAAGTGCTTCCTTTCAAAAATAATTACTATTTTGTATGTGGTATTATGTGTCTCTTGGCTGTACATCGCTGTCAAACTTAATAAACCAGTTTGTTAGGAAGCATGGGTGATCTGTTTATTGTTTTTGGCAGGCTTCTTTAGAATCACTCAACACTAACTGACGTGGTTTGTTTCTAAAGGCCATGTTCATGTAAATTACACTTCTGATTTCAGTTTGCCCACAAAGGTGGTGGTATTAAGAGTGGAGCCATTCACACCGAGACAGTGTGTGTGTGTGTGTGTGTGTGTGTGTGTGTGTGTGTGACCTGTATGCGTTCAGCAGGTTAAATGGACAATGCTGATAGGATTTTAGATATATCAGAGTCTGGGAGACAAGAGCTAACTGTTAATCTCTTTCAAACACACACAAACACAGCAGAGAGAGAGAGAGAGAGAGAGAGAGAGAGAGAGCGTTAGTAGTATTAGTAGTGGTAGTATTGTTATTAATGTAGTATTAGTGGTATCAGTAGTGTTAATAGTGTTAGTGGTGTCAATAGTGTTAATAGTAGAATGTTTTTGTGAATGTTGTCTGTAATGTTTTAGTGAGAATATTATTGGTGAGAATGATGTCAGTGACTATGTTATTGAGAATGTTGTTATTGAGAATGATGTTGGTGAGAATGTTGGTGAGAATGTTGGTGAGAATGTTGCTGGTGAAACTGTTTGGATTCAGTCTTAAAGTTAATCTGCCTTGTGACCGAAGCCTGCTACATAACAGCACAAAAAAGACTAATTGTGATTCAGGCTATTACTGTTTGAATAATATTTACATATTCAAAGGCCAAAAGTCCACTGAGTCGAGTATTTTTATGTGAATCCGTAGTAAATCATAAGAAACATACATATGAATACCAGTGACAGGAAAATCTTACTGGGCATGAAAGAATCTAACACATGACAGTTTACTGTAATATTACCACTCACACACACACACACACACACTCACACACACACACTCATACACACTCACACACACTCACACACACACACACACACACAGACTCGCACACACTCACACACTCACACACACACACACACTCACACACACACTCACACACACACACACACACACACTCACGCACTCACTCACACATTCACACACATTGAGCATGCACTCACTCAAACAACACACACACACATGTTTATGCATGAATTCACCTTTATGATGTTAAGTTTAGTGTTCAGACACTAAACTAATTTTAAAAATAAAAGTCAGCTAAGCTTGTTTTCTGCTACAACATTTTGTTTCCCTGCTCCTCATTCTGTGCCAGTTTTGTTTCTCACATCATGTGTAAATCCCATCACTTTGTGTGCATGTGTGTGTGCGTGTGTTCATGCTTCTGAGAAACAGACTCGACACACACGTAAGCTGAGAGTGGAGCTCCCAGGGGTTATCTGCTGGATCACTTAGCAGAAGACTGCAGATCGCTATGCTCTAATGCTCCGACTCTTCTCTAAAACTCACACAAAACAGCATGTGTGTGTAGCACAAACACGGCATCGCGGCTCTCGGTCCAGTTCATACACTGCTGACTCACTTCTGTCCAAGTGATCTGCTCATGGCTGCATACACGCACACACACACACACACACACACACACACACACACTGCTCGTGGGACGAGACAGAGAAACAAATAGAGGTCACATTAATATATGGAAAAACAGGGCTCAGGTGTGCCACGTTAGTTTTTACATGTGTAGCTCATTCCCTGAACACCACCGACTCCCAGTAAGCCACGCCCACACCTGCTGCACCGTGACTACAACAACAACAACAACATGCCGAGGCAGTGGGGCCGTGAATAAACAGGGTGTGTTTGTTTATTTATTCTGGTTGCGCATGTTGTATAATGTTGAGCCATTACCATGAAAACACGACACAATTGTACGATTTAGAACTCCGTCTGTAGAGCTTATGCTTCAATCTTACATCCGAGTGAGGAAACAATAGATAAACTGAAGATGTGTTTTGACAGATGTGAGTTGCGTGACACAGAGAAACGAAGTAGATAGAATATGTTTATCAAAGTGAAAACAAAACAGGTTTTGGCTTTAATTGACTTTCCTCCTCTGAAGATGACGTGGATGTGTTTGTGGAGGTAAATCAGCTTTAGTCTGGACCATGAGCCACTTCAGGATTTCTGACCTCTCACTCAGGTCTAACCTGCGTTAAGGAAAGCATACGCCAGACATAAGTGCCAGGTCTGTACTTGACAGCACTACCACCGTCAAACATAAGGTCGGCGTATTGTCTTCCAGTATAAACTAACACTGGGAACGCATTACTTATTTCCACATATGTTACTGTAGTTCTACTGTAGATTCGCGCCACACTGCTGTGGTTTCCATCTGATTTGTTGATTTCGTGGTTTCTCGTTCCTTCTGTTTTTTCCACTTACGCTCGTGTTATTCTGGGGGCCGACGAGGCCGGGAGAAAACGTTGGAACGCAAACAGAACAGCGCACAAGACGGTCGTAATCCTGCAGCCAGGAGCCACTAAACACTCTGGCAGATTCCGAGCTGGCGCTGAATCAGCTCGCCTTTTTTTGCTCAGCGTCTGTCGTGCGACCCCTGCACAAGGCCGTGGCATCAGAATCACGAAGACAAATGGCGTCATTTGAGGAGAAGAACTTTTTCTCCAACTGTATGATCTATTGCAATTTCGATTCTCCTGTTCTGTTCGGTTCAACCTCTCACAGTGGAGAAAATTAGGATTGACAAAGCAACACTCACTCTCTCTCACTCACACACACACACACACACACATTCACACACACACACACACACGCATGCGCGCGCATTGTTACCCGGTCACACTTTAACCAGTGTGATGACCCTGATGCTCCCCCGTGATGCCATCCTTACAAAAGGACCCTTGAGAAGCCTATCCTCAGCACAGCCCATGTTACGCAACACTCGCATTGCTCTACCAGAGAGGGCTGAAGTTTAGAAGCGTAGCTGTTTACGTCACTGACGCTTTTCTGTAAACCTGTACATTTTCTTTGCTACATATGTTTAAATAACATACTCATATGGCAGCACACAATGTTGCAAAAGTTCATTCTGAGATACAGCGATTAGAAATGAGAGTGCGTCTAAAACGATACAACGTATAAATATGCCTTTGTTGGCCAAATAAACTTGTGCTGTTCATTAATGTCTGATTTACACAGCAACGTTTACAGCTGACTTTTTCCAACTTGATTTTCTGTTATGATACCTGGGCGGCACAGTGATGCAGCGATTAGCACTGTTGCCCCACAGCAAGCAGATTCCAGCTTCGATCCTACAGAGTTTTCATGTTTGCAGGGGTTTCCTCCGGGCGCTCAGGTTTCCTCCCACAGTCCAAAGCCGTGCAGATTAAGTTAACTCGAAATTGCCCGCAGGTGTGAATGTCAGTGTGAATGGCTGTCTGTCTCTGTGTCAGCCATGCGACAGCTCAGTGACCCACCCAGGATGACCCCGCCCCTCGCCTGAGGTCAGCCGGGATCGGCTCCAGCTTCTCCACCACCCACAATGGATGTGCGGCATAGAAGATGGATGAAGATACCGTAAACATTTTAGCTAATTTCTCTGGATGGGCTGCACCAGATTGACCAGATGTTCTCTTATTTTAGAGATAGATTTAGAATATCCATTAAAACAACTTCTTTTTTTGACCACCTGGACTCTGGTGACGCACCTTGACAGCTAATCTAAGCGCAATGGGACACTATATATAGCAGTGTGTTGGTTTTAATGCTACAGTATCAGAAGTGTTCCGCACATTCCTGGCACATGAGTAAAACGCGCGAGGGAGCGCTACACAGCCCTTTAAAGCTCACTACATGTCCCCCGTCTCTCTTTCTCTTTCCTTCTCATGAGCGATCTTTCCAGGTAAATTGATTCCCTATGCAAAGGTCAAAGGATGCAACAGATGCTCGGTTAATGTGAACAACAGGTGCGCTTCCTCTCGTTTTCACTGGTATGATCACAGACAAGAGGGGGAAAACGCAGCAGGGGATAGTGTTACTTCTCTTCAGTTACACGAGAGTGTGTTCATGTGGGTTTCCGCTTCGGACAATCGGCCCAATAAGATATTAAACGTAATGTGTTTTACAGCTAAATTGCTGTCCTGCTCACTTTCTCTCTCAATCTCTCTCTCTCTCTCTCTCTCTCCCTCTCTCTCTCGCTCTCTCTCTCACTCTCTCTCACTCTCTCTCTCTCTCTCTCTCCCTCTCTCTCTCTCTCTTTCTCTCCCTCTCTCTCTCCCTCTCACTCCCCCTCTCTCCCCCTCTCCCCCTCTCTCTCTTTCTCCCTCTCTCTCTCCCTCTCACTCCCCCTCTCTCCCCCTCTCCCTCTCTGTCTCTCTATCTTTCTCTCCCTCTCTCTCTCTCTCTCTCTCTCTCTCTCTCTCTCTCTCTCTCTC
>JAQQZR010000869.1:0-12737 GCA_030068235.1 Notoglanidium macrostoma | reverse complement strand
GATAGATAGATAGATAGATAGATAGATAGATAGATAGATAGATAGATAGATAGATAGATAGATAGATAGATAAACTGACTAAATATAAATGTGACAGTGCAGTGACATTAACCTCAGAGAAGATGAATGAAGTTTAATAGATGGTGCAAAAAAGCCGGTATGGAACAACGGATGTGCAGCAAAGTAAGTATGATCAGCAGAGCTTCCACAATTAGTTGTACAGTGCAATTGTTATAATGAAAATCAGCAATGCAGTATACAGAATACAGCCTAGTGCATAAATGCAACAGATGTCCAATGAGCTCATTCTAGGAGTAGGCTTTAATGAACACAAATTTCCCAGGACAGTGATGAACAAGTGCTCTGCTGACCAAAAGGTCATGGAGGGGGTGTGATTCATTGTACCGAATGGAAAATAGTTTGAATAGAATCCTCCTTTCCACAATCCAAGACAGAGGTGGCCGTCTTTAACAGTTTATTGAGCTTCCTAGATTCCTCATCTCTAAAGCTGATGACCACAAATAAGACAGCACTTGCATACATACTGGTAAAAGATCTCTAAGACCTTAAACATTAAAGGACCTCAGAAAATTGACTCTGCTCATCACCTTCCTGTACATAGCCTCTGTGTTGAACACCCAGTCCAGTCTGTGATCAAGGACGACACCAAGATATTGGTAGGTGTCATTTAGCTCAACATCCTGTCCAATGATGTATATTGGATTGATTGTTGATTGTGGTTTTCTTTGTCCAAAAATTGACCACTGTCTTCTTGGTCTTGAGTAGATGGCTCAACAAAGTCGTTTACTAGGTCCCTATACTCCTCTTCCTGTACATCCATGATTCATCTGACCACTGCAGAGTTGTTGGAGAATTTCTTCAGGGTGCAGAGATCCAACTTGTACTGGGAGTGTGTGGTATACAGGATGAAGAGAAATGGGGATAGCACAATTCCTTGTGCTGCTTAGTAGCTGATCAGACAAAGGACCCAAGGTCTGTCTGACAGGTAGTCTATGACCCAGGAGATCATGAAGTTAGGATCATGAAGCAGGAGAGGTTGGATAGTGTTGTCTGCACTGGAGAAATCAAAAAATGTGATTTTCACTTATGCAGTAAATAAATGTGATGTGATTGGCAAGCAAACTGCAGGAGGTCCAGAAATGAGCTCACCTGAGGTCTGAAGTGTGCAATCTGAACTGCTCTATAAGCATTGTCTTAGAATGATACCCTTTAAGATGAAAAACTGCATCATAAGTCAATGGATCAAGGAGTTAATATGATTAAAGATTCCGGTTTAGTTGGGTTGTTGTTTTCACAAAATATATATATAAGCCTGGTTGTGATTCATCCATAGGCATGAGGCCAAAGACAATAATCACAGCCATGCTGATATTCTGTACAAGAGCACAATTGCACATTTTATATTGAAAAAAATCAATATTAAGTAACTGACATTTCAGATTCAATATGGGCAAATATTTTGTTTATTTGTGCTCCATCAATTAAATAGTTCTGAAAGAAACCACAGTTGGAAAGAGTGTTGCATAAACTGACTGACTGCCTATAGTAAGCAAAGTATCAGTTTGAATGTCACTTTTACTATCAGTGATGAACATATTATCACAGTTATTACACTATCATTATCAGTAATAGTGGTATAATACTCCTACTATCACTTTTGAAGGCCTCTTGAACAAATGTTGGGTTATGCCTTTATACTGCCAATATGTTATTTTTGTGTTTTTGTGTTAAAATTATTAAATTGTCATGATAAAAAAAAAACCCTGAGATTTATTATATAGTAGGTCAATTTCACACCCAATTCCAATCCGAACATCCTATACCGTCCCATCCAACTAATTACTGACTGTTTAATCCCTGTTTATTCATTGTATTTAAACCTGTTCACTCACCCCTAATCTTTGTGAGGTTTCACCATTATATGAGCATTGTTAAAACTCATTACAAGTTTGATTTTTTATTCAATTTGTAATTTGTGATTTTCATTGCCCTTCATTGATTTGTCTATCTGATCTGTTGACCTCTGCCTGCTTCCTGATTATAATTTTGCCTCTGGATTTGGATTTTCAGTAAAAACCTCATGCTTACATCCAACTGCTTTCGCTTCATGATAGAATGTTTCAGCATGCATTCATCACAGTCAAATCATTTACTGTTGTACCAAAAAGTATATAGTGTGCCTTCTATGGATCGTTATCATGACAATTTTGACATTTTGACAAATTCCTCAGAGCAGGAATATGCGGTTTGGGATGTCATGTCTTGTCTTAAAAACATTGTCTCAGGAATAATAAAATTCAATCATTTATTGAATATATATTTACAAGTGGTAAATAATGAAGCGTATGTCTCACGTGACGCTGCATTCAATCCAAGTATCCTTCACTTATCTTACACATACAGTACACTAAAGATAAAATGGTCAAATGTGAAATTAAATAGTATTAGCATAGTGAAGAAATGTCAATTGGATGTTTGCCCACAAGGTTTAGAAACTGTTAAGTTAATGTGTGGCTCAAACCAGTTTATAGCATACCAGTTTGCACAATAGAATACAGTTATGGAAGTTCTTGATTTTAGTAGACGTTTACTTTCTCACACACACACACTGGCTCAGAGTTGCTCTGGCTCTGATTCTAGCCTAGAGCAACAGAAGTTGGAAATATAACCTCCTATGAGATTTATGCTTTCTAAAGAGCAGGCATGTACTTTGCAGATTTTACACCACAAAGAGCTCCATTTTATTGTCTGAATACTGAAAGATTGACAAAATGCACCAGTTGTGTAAGAAAGCACAGTATTAGAAGACAGCTTTGGGCATTGCGGTTTCTGTTACGTTTCATGTTGTGTCTTTTCAGTATTTTATACAACTGCCTGAAGGCTGGGTGAAATGAGGTTGGGCAATTTTCGTACTTTACTTTATCTGATAAAATATCTGTTTGTTGTTAAGTTTCAAACGCATGTTGTCTTTGAAATTTCTTCAGCAAAATAGTGTCTCATTCTCAGTGCCATGATCCTGTGGACACTCATTTTCATGAAGAGAGGTGTAAAGAAGCACATTAATGCTGCCAAAGAAGTAGCAAGGTAACCCGAGGTTTGATATATAACACATTGAATGTAGCTTATTAGTATAACGTGATCATTACTATGTAAGATTCAACCAACTGAATGCCCCTTCCTTACCCCTCCCTTTCCAAGCTTGAGTTAAAATGTACGGTGGCTGAGAGGTGCCCGTAGTGTACTTCCAAGTACTTACATTTAGATTTCCTTGCTTTTTCCATGCTAAATAAAAAGTATGATACTCCATTTTTAAAATTTGGGTTCTCAAACATGTTAACCACCACCAGCAAACATTGAGTCCTCTTATTTCTACTTCCTTGTCTTCTTTTCTTCTTCTTTGTCATATCTTCCAGTGCTTTTTTCCTGATTCACACTGTCACTTGAAAAAACCCGAAAAGCTGAAGACGCTGTCTAGAGGTGTAGCGGTGCAACATGGTGACTCTGTTGACGTTGACCTGTGTACATATAAAGGACTTATTCTGAGCTTTCAAAAGTACAACAATTCATAAATACAGGTAATTATACACTAATGAAAACATACTTATGAATACCATATTCCATTTCTGCTAATAGATCCTTCTAAATCCTACATAGTGGACTTTTATGCCTAATTCATTTGGATGTTTGACCAGAAAATGGCCAGCGTGGTGGTGTAGCATTGTTACCTCACATCTCCAGGGTCCAAAAAACATAGGTGGCACTTTATATTTGGTTTTATTGCTTGCATTTCAATGAACAGTGCAGACTGGGTATTTGCTTTTAACAGGGTAATATCCATTTGCTATTTTCATCCAGCCGACATACTGTTCTGAAGTGACTGTGTTAAACTCAACAAATCTAGTTGCCAGAATACAACCACAAAAATTGGAGAAATGGGCAGTTGGGTTGGGAGAGATGGTTGGATTTAGACCAAGAATCCAAATGCATTCATTCATCTCCATTAACTGTTTAATCCTGGTCAGAGTTGCAATTGATCCAGAACTTATCCTGGGAGCAGTTGGTGCAAGATTAGAATCCACCCTGAATGGAAAGACTATCTTAGAGCACTATACATATACATTCGTACCAGCTAGCATAGCATAGCATAGCATAGCAAAGCAAGGAGACCGGAGGACCTGGAAAAAATCCACAGGGAGAACACTCAATAAGCTCTCAATAAGCTTTCCATTGAAACCTAAAAGTCAGGCCAGTCTTTTTTGCTTCACACATTGTTTCATTTTCTTGACAGTTTCATGACTCTCCAGCGCTCCATGCTAAGGGCTGTACACAACCTTTTTCTTAAAGATTGTTTGAAAGACTCCCAACATAGCACTGGAACACCAAGGTAAACGGAAAAAGATGTGATAAGATTTTGAGTCGCACATTAATGCTTTTAGTTCAGAATTGATTACATATAAAGGTAAAAAGGCATTAATAAGTTGGAGTCCATGCCATGAGTGTGAACTACACTGCCAGCAGCATTTTTATATAGCGTGACAGGAACAAACCAATAAGCTATATGGAAGTGAACGAAAGAGTGCTTTGTTTGCAACCCGCAGTAACTGTAAGCGGTTTCAGTTAACATATTATCTTATGTGACTTATAGCCCACTTTCACTCATTACATTACATGGTGGGAATGTTCATGATTAAATCTCAATGAGCCGTTGCAACCTCTTACACATCTGTCACTGCCAATGAGAATGAAAACCACGATAACAAGTGAAATGATCACTAAAGCACACCTTCCACTGTAAAGAATGCTTTACAAATGTTTTGTACTTTTACAGACTTGCCATAAGAACTGATATGCTACATAGTAATTGTAAAAGCAATGCTGTCATTTTAGCTCATCATTTCAACTCCCAGCTCCTAAACCACATCCAAATTATGAGTATAAGTGGGAACTTGTTGATTTGTGTGCGAGTCCAGAAAAACCTGTCAGAAGACTCTGGGGCTGAAGAACAGCCATATACGATGGTTTGACCGAAATTGGAGTTTTCAGTCAATAGTATATTTCGGTATCTCAAATTTAAAATAACTTCAATATATTTTACCAAAGTTATTTGGATTTTTTTTATTTATTTATTATTAATCTACTTTCTAACCTAGCCATAACTGCCTCAGGTAAAGATCACATCAGGTAATGAGCAGGTTTAACAACCTTTCTAACAAGCCAACTCAAAAATAAAACCATTTACACATAATTCTGGTTGATATGTTTTTCTTCACTTAAATTAGAGATGTTGGAGTATAATAAAGATCTTAAAAGCTTCAGTTTGTAATCAGACACCAGCTGTCAAAACGTGCACAAGGATCTTGCACTATAACATCACAAGGAAAGATTTAAAAAATTTTAAATAGCCTAATCCTGGGTTCAACCATGAGCTTGGATTACTGTTCATGTGCACTTTTGCATGTTCTCCTCGTGATTGTGTGCGTTTCCCCTGGGTTCACTGGTTTCCTCCCGTTGTCCAAAACTTTGCAGAAAGGCACATTGACAAAGCTAAATTGCCCCTAGGTGTGAATGTGTGTGCAGAAATTGGTAGGTGTCCACATACATTTGGCTATATATTGTACCTCAAAATTCACCATGAACTACTTCAATAAATGGAAGCTGAAGCTTATGGAATGGCCCAAACATTCTCCTATCTTTTCATTCTCCTTCTTTTCACTTCAAAAAACCTTTGTATACTTCTGTATTTTTAACATAAACTGCTTGAATATTAATGTATTGCTTTGGCAACATAGCAATACTGAGTTCATTGTTAGAGAATATGCAAAGACTTGAAAATACATTATTACATTTACACATTATTGTTATAACCAATGAATTATCTGAAGCTTTCCTCAGAGATGATCGGAGTTGTGGAGCTGGCTAGACATATCGTTTCAGTTTAACTCCCTCCAACAGCAACCTGACTCGGTGGACAAACTACACAACTGCACTACTTGAAGTCAAAGTGTAGATACCCCTGGAGAAATATTACTTCAATACATGTCAATTTTTACTTGAGTTAAAGTACTGGAGTAGTTTTAATGTTTTCAATGTTTAATGGTTTTAATGTTTTCTTTTTAATGCCAACATTATAAATTTTCTTTTCTTCATTTCAAAAAATCTCAAACATGGACTTCAGGTATGACCATGGGTGCTCTGGTGATTAATCATCATCTTTATCCGTTTATCATTACCATCACCAAGTTCACAAAAAATACAGCAAGTACTTTGAACTTGAGTGTAGGTGCAAAAAAAGTAATACTCAAGTAAAGTACAAGTGCTCGAAAAATGTAATTAAGTACAGTGCTGAAATAAGTATACTTTGTTACTGTTCATCTCAGGGTATGGGTCAGGTGACTAGAAAATGGTTGTTGCATTACACCTAGCACTACCTCCTTCATCTTTGAATATCACTTGTGCAGCTTTATAGGTGTGTTTTAAGCCAGTGAAAATTAAAAATTATTCTGGGAATAAATAGGAAGTAATATAGTGTTGACACTGAAAATATTACAGCCAGCATAGTAAACAAATTTTCCATAATCTTTTTTTTTTTTATGGTACATGCAAAACACTTTTAAAGTTGTAAGAACTGACTGCATTTCAATTTCAAAATTCCTGGACCCATTGCCAATGAGATAAGGAGGGATTCCCACCAGCCTGCCATGTTTGATCTCCAACATTTCAGCAATGCCAAGTTCCATAATGATCACTAACCCTGGCACCATTTCACTATGGATCTGATGAACATTTTATCGGTTATGCCTTGTACACATGGTGGTAAGGACAGATTATAAAATCCTTGGCCCTGGGCAGGAATGGAATCCTACCCAATTTTTTCATCAAGGTATTTTTTTGATTCATGATTATTCACATGTAGCGCGCTAGCAAAATGTTAAACACTTCCTTTTGCTTCAGGTATCATCAGTCACATGATGTTCAGAGTCTGAAAAGACCTAACACAATACACATCCTAGGAATTTTACAATTTTCATGTATGGCTTATCCAGACATTTCTGCATTAATACAAGTAAATTAGTTTTGGGGTCTCATAGAAAGTCCAGTCTCACAGAAAGAAAGAAAAAAAAAGTTGCTTGGTTGAAATTTTCATGAACTCAGTTCATTTATGCATGTCTACAATTGGTTTAGTGGACAAACTACTATTGTGCAACTGTGCAACTATATTTGACTTGCTTGGTTAAGTTCAGAAATCACACTATTTGGACTAAAATGAATATAGGAGAGTTTGATTGTTACCTCTGTGTTATTGGCTACGCAAGGATTAGTATCATAGAAATGTAGAAAAATGTTAGGAGCTTCATTAAGCATGTATTCTAACAATAGATTATCTGTGTGTCTAAAAAGCCTCTTAATTGCCAATGAGAATAAACCAGCTGCAACATTGCAACATACTTTGTTCAGGGATTCCCATTCAGATGTTAACAAGATCCTGGGTCATGAGCCAGCTGAACTGCAGTGTAAGCTAAAAGGGGTAAATCTTATAATGAAGCATGCCCATAAACGAAAAAAAAAATAACTTTATGTCTTATTCACCTACTGGAAAATAAGAATATCCTGTTCAGCAAATTCTTATATGCACATGTTAGTTAATCATGTAACACTATATATTATTCTAGTGCAATAACTAATGAATAACACATTAATAAAATGTAGGTGCAATATATTTTATATGGAAATAAGGCTAATTATTACAACCAAGATTCGACAACCCAGTCAGATGCTGTGAAATGAAGAAATAGCACAAATAATGGCATCTTTGTTGGTGACTTATGAGTCAGAAGCAAAAATTTCATGAAGTCACATAGGTCAACACACACACAAAAAAAACCTAAGGACAGTTAAGGTCAAAGCTTGAGGAAGGTTTTGTCGTCCTATTTTTATTATGTATACTCATTCACTGTATATGTGTTAACGTAGTATGTACACGGAACACCTCAGCAACTTCAGGTACAATAGAAAGGTATTTGCACTGTATTTTCAAACATTAAAAAATAAAGATAATACTCATATAGTAAAGGTGTCTACATCATAATGTCTTAGATGAGGTGTATAGTTGTGGTGTAGTATGTTTATTAATTATGCACTATTCAATGGTCATTGCTCAAAACATACTATCCATTTAGTAAAGTGTATAAGTGGATAATAGGGGTGTAATACAATGACACTCTCTGTATCTGTATTGGTCTTGTGCTCCAAATATCAATATCTGTGTCTGTATTTCGTTCAAACCCAAAATGGGTGCAAGCTTAACCAGTAGAAATGCCAACACATGGACCCCGTTTACACTTGGTATTAAAATGCGTCTTGGGCGAGCTGATCACAACTGGATAGCACTAAATACAAGTGTAAACGACTTCCAAGACGCGTCCAACATGCATTCGCTCAGACCACTTGCCAAGGTAGTCTGGGACGCATTTAACCACATACCCTCTGTAGTGAAAACGCTAATGCGTCCCGATGCATCCACAACACGGATGTAAAAGGAATATATGTTATTAATGCTGGACGCGGTGACTGTTTTGGAAATAGCGCGACACACTAGAAAAAAATGGAGAGGAGCACCGATGTATGTGGTTGGAGTGCAAGAAAATAATGAAGATATGTTGCAGGTTTTACGTTTTTAATATAATTTTGCGTGGGGACCTTTGACCTTCTAGCGGAAGTGATGTAGGCAGTAATGAAATTTGAACAAAAGCGGTCAGCTGGAGTCCCATGATAAACACAGGTGTAAACGGCAACGTGTCCTGGCAGTCCATTTGTGACCTGAATGCTCAAGACGCATTTTAAAACCAAGTGTAAACAGGGCCTTGGAGTGTGAATTCTGGTTTTGACACTTCCTCAGTAATTAATCTGATCATAATTCATCTCAGATTGTTGTGCAGTTATTATTTTTTCTTTATTCCTTTCTTTGTGCTCATGACATAGTAGATATAGTAGAGGGCGGCACGGTGCAGTGGCTAGCACTGCCGCCTCACAGCAAGAAGGTCCTGGGTGCCTTTCTGTGTGGAGTTTGCATGTTCTCCCCGTGCATGAGAGGTTTCCTCTGGGTGCTCCGATTTCCTCCCATGGTCCAAAGACATGCAGGTCAACTGGCTACTCTAAATTGCCCATAGGTGTGGCTGTTTGTCTGTGTTGGCCCTGTGGTGTACTGGTGACCTGCCCAGGGTGTACCCCGCCTCTCGCCCGAAGATTGGCTTCCCCCCGCGACTCAGACGAATAAAACGGTACGATACTATAATGGATGGATGGATGGATATATATAGTAGATAGTAGTCTAATAATTGAAACCACCATCACCTTAATCAGGCAGTTAATAAGGATGAATGGATGAACACTATGTTTATCTGAATGACCGTGGTCTGTTTTTGACCCATGAGCTTGAGTGCTCACTCATTCCCACATTAAAAAAAAGCTTTTTTTGTTTATATAGCAGTGCCGATTCATACCTCTAATCTCAACCAGATGCCCTGTGAAGACAGATAGTGCACCTTCAATTCATATCTGTATTTGTATCTGCTTAGATCACATTATCTGATCATTCCAAATAATGTATTTTTATTCAGTTACATCTTAAATGAATGCTATACAGCAAGTCTGTCAAATGGCTCCCTGTTCATTATAAATGATCACTACATAGGGCATAACGTAATGACGTTGTAATGCCTCCCTAGTCCATTTGACATTCAGCAACAGAAAAAAAGAGTGACTCCGATAATACCTACACTTAAAAAATGCATTTATGTTTTAATTTTACAGAAAAATACTGTTGTATGACTTGTACTGCGCTGTAAACAATTAGGCAATGACATAGTGACGTGCATTGGTTCACAGTAAAATACCAGAAAACACAATACATTGTGTGATAGCTAACATTTTTGACAGGCGTGAGAATGAAAAATATTCTTCTTGTATGAACATCTGCAAATTAGTGGATCATTTTTGTGCTCTTTATTTCAGCAAATATATAATGTGAATGCAAATCCTGTTTGAGTTTAACTTTATATGTTGTTAAAAACTTTGGTTTAGAATTTTGAAAATCATCTTTTAGTGTGAGTTAATTCAGGGGTTAAGGTGGTTAGATCAACACAAGCTGGTTTTGTGGTGGCTTTGCATTAGCGGTCACTGGGTTGTATGTTCAAATCCCAGCACTATCAAGCTGCCATGGTTGGGTCCCTTTATCAAAACCCTTTTTTAAGCAAAACCCTTAATGTTCTTCTCAGTTGTCAGTTGTTTATTTGTTAAAGCATCAACAATATGAGCAAATGTACTAGATAATGTGCTGTTCTAGTACGTAAGATATTACTGTACTTTACTATAAATGTTTTACAGTTATTTACTCTGCTGCCAGTAAGTTAATGTAAATTTTACAGAGATGTGGGATGAGCGATATCATCTTATTTTTAACAAATATGTGACTGTAGTACTGATTCAGACTGTAGGTTTCAGTTTAGTCACGCTTTCCTTGACATGGTTAGACAAAAAGCTAAAATAAAACATGATTTTGTAACAATAATGCAAGAACACTTTCTGCCGGTAGACTGGAAAAGTGTATTGGAACAAATATTAGTAATGATAACCTTGCTGCTGGCAATGTGGCCCAGTAATCCAGATTCTCTCATTTTCAATACGGCTAGTTTCCCATGAAAACTGTAAAATGAGGCAAAAAAAATTAAAAGAAAAACAAACAAAGTTGGGGTCCCTCATATTATTTCCTGGATGATACGAGTTAAGAGGGAGACTGAGATAGAGGGTATACATTTCTGGATGCCAATCCCAGTACCCCTCTAGTTAAATAACATTGCGCTCTCATTCCAATTAACAACGCTGCCAAAGAAAAAATGAATTGACCTTTTGAAGCCTTGATGTACAGTGCTATTGAGAGATGGGCATATGAAATAAACTGAAGCAGCATAGCTTAAGGCATTTTCTTTTTATCTTTGTTATGAGGAAAGTCACAAGAGGTAAGAGCCAGGCAGCAGACCAAAGAAGGCTTTTCAAGTGCTTTCACTCTTAACGTTGACATAGTGCCCATCTCAGTGTTGTTTTTCTCATTAAGTTAACCAGAGACTAGGCACCATTCCAACATAGTGACATAATGTGGGCTTGTCAGTGGCCTTTAAGCAGATAATGGTCCTGAGAATCACAATAGTAAACCTTCCTGTGTAAAGCCTGGCTGTTAGGCAACTGCTATGCATGTGAGGCTTCCTGATGTGGATTAAAGACACAGTTGGGGATTTGAAACCCATTTTCATTTATGTTACATAAAAGCCCAAATAAGATTATCTTTTTAAAGTTTCATGACCTCAAGCAGGGCTGTAAACACCACAAACATTGCTCCTTAATACTCAAGTATGACCAAGTCCTAACGACATGCTTTATCGTATTATTCTGCAGGAGCCTGAAAGATGCTACTGTATTGTGCAGAATAATATCACTTTCCCCACTTAATTCTTTTGAGTAAGTTTGTATGTGTATTTGCATGGCTGATTTGGATGGGAGTCAAGTTTTGACTATTTTCAGGGAAACTGCAAAACACCCTGCCTTTCCTGTAGAGGAAAAGCATTCATTCTGAATATTATGAACTCCTTCCAAAAATGTTAAATAAAGATCTCACTACAGAAGCTTTCATATAAAATGATTTAACTTTTTGCTTTTTAGGTTATGTGGAGCGTCCACCATGCAAGCCTTTGAGAATTAGACGTTACTATAGAAATGATAAAATATCAGATACTATAAACCTGTGATTTGAATAGCAGCTGACAATCATATAAAGAATTGTTTATATAGTTGGTAATGTAGTTAATATGAAGTAATAGAAGTATCCCCTAAAACTCCTTTTTATCTCTTTTTAAGTCTATACCACACAGCTGCCAAAAACACATCCAGTTTGGCAGATCTGTTCTGTAGTGCACCAAATGTACATGAGAGGGCGCCGTGCAAATAAAGTTGAATGCGTCTAAAATTAAAGTTAAATTTACAGGGCCCATACAGGTTAGTACATCTGGCAAAGTTCAATTTACTATACTCTACAAAAATGAAGGAACACTGAGTTTTGTAAACTGATGGAGTCAGTTCTTTTGGACAATCAGTTTGAAGGCATTTTCATACCAGATAATTGAACAGTGCCTATATTGATAATTATATAGTTTCTAATTAGTTTCAAAATGCTTACTTAAAAATAAAAGTATATAGTATATAGTATAAGTATATAGTATATTGGAATCAAGTATATGAAGATCTAAGCATGTGTTTGGCCAAGTAAGAGGACTTGATATTCTTGTTAGCAACATGAATCTCATAGCTCCAGGGCAAAATAAAAGAAGCAAAGAACAGACAGCAAACATATCTTGGCTGATCAAACAACATTTAATTTGGAATGAATGACAGCAATCTGGATACAAGTTTAATGATGTCATTCAAAGTAAAAACAGACTAAAGCATGGACCAATTCAATTCTGCGAGCACTGAGCGCTGAGGAAACACACTTCCAAGATCTACGAATTGCTCACCAGCCAAGGTGCAAATTATTGTAATGCCGTAACATCTAAACCATAAAACTGAGCACAAGGACTTCATCCATCCATTATCTATACCGCTTTATCTGTCTGGGTCGCGGGGAAGCTGGAGCCAATCCCAGCATCTTCAGGTGAGAGGCGGGGTAC
>JAQQZR010000868.1:0-12738 GCA_030068235.1 Notoglanidium macrostoma | reverse complement strand
CACACACACACACACACACACACACACACAATCACCCACCCACCCACACACATGCACACACACACACACGCACACACACACACAGACACACACAATCACCCACCCACCCGCACACACATGCACACACACACACACACACACACACACACACGCACACACACACACAATCACCCACCCACCCACACACATGCACACACACACACACACACACACAGACAAACACCAAATCCACGTCAAATTTGCAGCCAAACACAGAAAACACACCAGAGCAATTGAAGTTGTATTCAGAACACACAATTGTTTTAAAATAAACTATATATTTAAAAAAAAGTAGATACAACTCTATGATCAATGGCGCAGTCATGGGTGAGTGTTGAAATGCTCAGAAGGCATAAATGACTTTTTGAATAGGTTACTTTAGCATGATAGTTTTCTGTAACATCAGTAGCAGCTGGTACGCAATCTAAAAGATATGGTATAATAAGTTGCTAGTTTCGGTGCTTTTCCAAGGACACATTTCTCATAGATGGATTCTAGGGCGTTACAGACGCCTTTCTTCATTCTTCAGACTTTCATTCCTATGAGTTCAGTTAACATTTTGAGCAAGCCGAGATTTTAATTGAACTCAGAGCTGCTCGTACAGTGCCCGAATCCAATAGTGTATTGTGCTTCCCAGATCTGCATTATAAAATAGAGCCATCATTTTTTTGTTTAACAGAAGCAAAAAGGCTCCATAGAAGTATAATCTTTGTTGTACACTTTCAACATGGACTTTCCATGTGAATGTACTTTCAATAAACACCAAGAAGGTAAATCTGTAAGCCTGTTTGATGAGAGTGTCATAGATGGTTATGGGATCGTGCTCAGCACTGCATCTGGGATCAGATACGAGTTTCTCACGTTTAGGGTGAGGTGGTTTGCATTGCATTTTTAGCTCCAACTAGTCTTAGTGCTTAAGACGGGGCTCAGAAGTTCAAGCAGATGTTGGGCCCTTAGGCCTTATCCCTGTAATGGAAACTTCACTGTATATGCGACAAATAAAGGCTTTCTTATTTCTTAAAGCTGCCATTTTAAAGTTTTTTTTTTTTTTCCCTATGTGTGGTTTGTTGCTTGGATACACTGTAATGTTTTGGTGAGGACACACAGAACTTGACGTAGCCAGTTACCGATTGACAAGTATTTCCAGTCTTTCAGGAGATTCAATGATCTCAGGCTTGCATATAGGAAATGAAGTCAGAATCACAGATGGGTACCGTCGTCTTTGACTGGAGGTTTTTAACCGCACATTTGCGTAGACACCCGGCAGTGTCGTGAAAGTAATTGCGTACATACTTGCCTAGGTACTACGCATGTTTCTGGAGGATTCCACTAGGGGGCACGCCAGAGAACTCAGACCATGTAGAACTTCCTGAACATGGTGACATTCGAAGATGTTAGTATGTGATTGATTTTAAAATAACTGCGGAAAAAACACAAAAAAGGACCAAGACAACGGGAACGCAAACTTCCTTGTTCCAGGATGCTTCACTGCTTACCCTGCAATGCGACTTGGCACTGGAGTGTGGAAAATCCTGAACTATTTTCATTACGCACACAGGAAGGGTGGCCTTTCAGGACATTGTCCTCCAGTGAGAACACTACATCAGTACAGTGGCTAAAAAAATGACTGAAACATGCAAAACTAAAGACAACTCCTTTAACAAGCAAACTGTAGCCAAGCATAAGTCTGCGTCACCTCCGAGCAGTGCCACGGAAACATCAGTAAAACACACTGATGTGATGCATATTACATATTTTCACTGTAATCATTCTAGTAAAATGTACTTCTTCATACCACTGTTTTTTATTTCTTACTGGGAGTGTACAGAAGAGGACTAGGGTCATGTGAAATAAATTTCAGGGAATTCTGAGACCTCTGAGTTACTCTTTCCTCAGAGTTATGACTTTTTATTTCTCAGCATTCTCTGAAATTTTTTTCACACGGCCCTAATCCTCTTCTGTAGCTCTGGGTAACTTGCTCTATTGGAAATCTAGCATCCAAAGACCTCAAGAAGCTTACGTTGATGAACAAAATGAAATAAATGTATAGAATAAATAGAATTCAATACAATTTTAATGATTTTCATGACGTTTAATGACGTTCATGGCATTTGGTGGAAATGTAAACATAAACGTAAATGTATGATGGTCATTATAAGTCATTATACACGCATAGCTACGAAAAGGCAATAGAATGTACAGCCATATTTATTATGCATTTATAATCTGTTAACAGAAAGCATTATAAGTGGTGTAACATGGTGTAAGATGAACTGGGGTATAACAGGTACAATCTCCAATCCCAATATGAATAAACTAATGGGCGTAAACAGAGATATTACTATAACACGTCGTAAATTTTATTCATTTTATGGAAAGTTGTTATTCAATCAAGCCCAAAACTCCACTGCAGTACAAAGGATTTAGAGCACTACATTTCCAAACGTTTTGTAAAGTTTCATAGTAGGGTTTCATCACGATCGTTCTGGCGCAATTACTTTATTAAGAACATCAAAGACATTAAGTGGTTATACTTTCATACTGCGCTATGTAAAGGTTAGGAATACGTATAATGCACCATTAAACAATCCATAATGAGCAATAAAGATAGCTAGACATGTAATCCATTTTCCTAAATTGTTGTTGTTACTTCCTATAATGTCAGGTATCCCACTATGCATTGGGTTTTCTGGGATTTTACTGTAAAGCTACGCACTGCTCTGATTGCTCGATCATTAACAGTACAATCCTGTAAAAATGTTGAAAAAATTAAATACTGTAAATGTACGGATTGAGCTAGCCGGCTAAAAGAGAAACTCACCGTGATCAGCCACAACGATGATGTTGATGCACTCATGGAGGTTGAGCTGTTTGAGTCCATTCATCAACTGTCCAATCACCTTGTCCACCCCTTGGATCGCACTGATCAACTAGCGGAAAGACGCAGCAAAGCAACGTCAGACTTCAGAGAGGTAGGTTTATATTTACGTTCATGAAATGGCATTGAAGAGCCACTAAACTGTTTTTGTAACCTAATCTCTAGCTACCTCAGCTATCATGTGAGGGGAAAAAACATGTTTACTGGTTTTTACTGTGTATTCACTCAATTAATATTTTATGCTAAACTTGTTGAATGTTTTTCTCATTTTCCAGGCAAAGGGATTTTACTGAAGACATTTTATGTTGCAGTGGATTTATTGTTGCATATTTTTTATTATGGTTCTATTACAAGAACCGCCTTGACTCATTCATTAGTAAGCTAATTAACCTTTTAATTTTCCATTCTTTTCTTGCTGCAGAATACTGAGGAAGTACATGCCCATAAGACGTATGAGCACCCTGCTACGCTGGAGCCAATCCCAGGGAAGTACAATAGTTTTAGGGTTTATTTCATTGATATAAAAGGAACACAGGGTGTCTGGTACATTTTACAGGAAATAAACCACCCAAATTACGACCATTTCTTTATCACAGGATTTAGGTGTTACAGGAATTAGGTGTGTTATTAGAACAAAACCCTTAAACTCCGTGTATTAGTCATATCCATATATATAAAGCATACTTAATTGTAGCTACAGCGAAACTAATAGTAAAGGCATGTCATTCTGAAAGTGAGAAATTAGCAGGTTTAAAGGCTTATGTTCAAGTCATGGACAAAATAATGACGTTCCACAAAGACAGAGTTCAGCCTGTGTTCATGAAATGAATCACAACTGCTCAAAAATCTTGACATGAAGTAATGTTGGCTCAAATCTTATACAACAGACAAGCAATTCATCCAGATTTCGTTAAAATAAGGAGCACGTACTGTTAAGGAAAGCAGAAATGTTTAGGACAATGTAAATGATAACGAACTAACAAATTAAATGACCATTTAGACATAATTTTCATTTTTGATATGACACGAGTGCATACAGGATTTGCACACAGAATACATCAATTGGACATTTCTTCCCCTTCCTTTTGGCCGGAACCATAAACACTGCATTCCTGCAGATCATCTTATCAAGGCCAAAGAATCTGCTGGAGCCAAATAAATGTCAAAGAAAAGAATACGCATGTGGGAATTGGAATGATGATGAATATCAGTCCTATGCAGATGTTGCAAAATGCTAAACATTTTTGAGGCTTAAAAAAAATCACAGAGCGAGGGAGACACCTTAACTATAGCTACTGTGCAGGGATGTAGCAGGTGTGTGGGGGCTAAACAGGGGATACGGTTTCTACACTGTTGCACATGCCTGAAATTGAGCCTGTGACTCAAAATTCTGAAGAAGAAGAAAAAAAAAGAAAACAATACACAACCCTCCTTGACTCACACAACCTTTTTTTTTTTTTAGGTGAATCATGTTTTCAGAGTATTGGTTATTTTGGGCTGACCGAACTGTGACCCAGCCAAGCACAATTAAGCTGCATGGGACACAATTACAACAAACGCACCACAAACGACTTCAGTTTGATGAAACGTTAATGGATTTTCACTTGACCCTTTGGTTAAATTTGCTTGCAGAACGGACTTAACAAGAAGGTTTGTTAAAAATATGTAAAGCCACTCTCTCACCACCTACTGATCAAAATTTGCACAACATGATGAAATCCGTTCATTAGCAGTTACCTCATTCCTAATACTATAGTTACGTCATACAAGCCTGACTTCATCTGATAAGTAATTATGTTTTTGAGTATTTTTGTGCGCTAAGCTAGATAAATTCATTAAGTTACTAAGTTTCTGCTTTGTTTATGCTCTTTAAAACATGTGTGTGTGTGTGTGTGTGTGTGTTTGTCTTTCTCACCCCTCCACTGACAGGTCCGAAGTTGTGTCCTGATTTATCTGGCTCCTCCAGATACAGAGTGTAGAAATCAGGACTGTGAACAAATTTATCAACCATTTCATTTAGTGCTCTAACACACAACCATTAAACATTCCAAAATTTAAAACACACGCTGACTGATCCATTCTGCACAGTGGGAAAACTCATCACCATCATCATCATCATCATCATCATATTTTTGGGAACCCTAAAGAATATTCTGATGGATGAGCCTTTACAGAGTTTGTATAAATGCCACAAATAATTGGGAAATTAATAATTGCCCGTTATTAACATTTACATTACGTGGAAGGGTTTTTTTTCTGAATGGAAATCATTATTCAGTAGTTTGTAGCACCAATCCAAGATGGTTAAAGAACCCTGCACTAAATGTTCCACCCTGTAGCGTTTTATAGATTCTTCCACTACTGCATCAACTTTATTTTCATTCTACATATTGCACAATGAAACATGGTGGACCCTTTAAATGCACACTTAAAAATTAACCCATTAAACACGATCATTATACAGAAACATTAACAGAACCAAAGGACCAGTTTATGGATTTATGCAGAATCCTACAACAGGTTGCATCCCGATCACAGAAGATGTAGAATCCCTATATGAAGCGAAAACCAATAAAAAACTCTAGAGGAATCTTTTTTTTTTTTCTTTCTAAGAGCGCATTAGCAGTAGCGTGCTTGGGGAATCTTCTGTGGTGCCTTTTTTATCCAAGAAACATTTTTAGAAAAATGGGTTCGTTTTAAGGCGTTCCTCAGATAACTGGGTTCCAGGTAAAACCTTGTGTGATAGGAGAACATTATGTAATGTTCTACACGGAAACTTTAGGATTGTCATAAGAGGGATAAACCACAGAAACTTCAAGTCCTCTGTGTAGAACCCTACAATGTTTTCCTATATCACAGGGTTACAAATAGAACCCTATTAAGAAGATAAGGACGTGAAATAATCCAAAGGGGTTGTAGATGGAATCCTGTGTTACAGAGTAATTTTATGTTCTACACAGTGACATTAAAGGCTCTTTAGTTAATCTCATCTACTCCTATATCACCAACAGGGAATGGGTTCTTAAACCACTTTTGTTCTTTGATACCTGGCATCAGCTAGAGAACCAAGACCATGTTTCCACCAGTTTTACATGGATCCATTGTAATCAAGGACGCAACATATACGGAGAGAGTTGCAAAGTGCATAATGGAAGTAAACGGTAGTAGCAAGATGGCATTGATTTCCTGAGAGCTTTTGTTCCATCATTTGTCTGATTTATCCTTTTCCATTGCGTTCTCCTTCCTCTCTGCTCTCTGCTTCCTCTCCAAACTAATGGCACGCCCATGGGCGTTGTCATGGTTCACACTGGAAAGACCAGCTATCTTTTGGTTCCAGCTAGGAACCAGCTTTTCAGGTTCTGAGCCAATTTATTTCTGGTCAAAATGCTCCAAACAGATCAACATTTGGAGCGATAAGCAGGACAGAACAGTTTCCTGTTGGTGGAAAAGGGGTGTCTGTGTCTCTGTGTAGAACCCTACAATCTAATGGTTCTCTATCACACGGGGTTTTGAATGGAACAGCTTTAAGAAGCTAAGGACTGGTTCAAGATGGAACCTTGTGTGATTGGGAAACACTGTTATGGATGCTTCTTGATACAGAACATATTTGATAAAGTAAATGTAGTGAATATACAGAGTAACGATGATTTACCGCTGATCATCAGGCAACTGTAACCACTTCAGTACGGTGAGAACTCTCTTCTCAAAGGGGACTGTTCTGTAACACACACACACACACACACACACACACACACACACCAGCTAGTCTTCCAAAAAGGTTAGAAATAAACCTAGCTTGTTGTAATGCATTGCATAGGATTCAGATCTTACTGCACATATATGTACACTGTACCCATTATATTTCTCATATATATTTGGGAAAGTTCCATTTATTTGTACATCTGATCCTGGCCAGAAGAAGGTTCCTGCTCGCAGACCCTGATTCATCACCGTGAGCCAGATCTGAGAGACAGACATGGTGATACTAGGACAAAAGGATAGTTCACAGAGAGTATACAGATATCTAGCATACAGAACCATGAATATTATTAATATTATTGGTTTAACTGATGGGGGGGGAATCTGAGACAAGATCCACAAATAGACATTGACAGCATACATAAATAATGTCACTACATTCACACCCCATTCAGTTTCATGTGGCATAATATGCTTTCATAGCATACAATACAATAAAGATGTTAATTATTAACCTTACAATTCTACTTAATGGTGTCATGGATTTGCCCTTCACTACCTGCACAGGATGCTCTTTGTGGATTACGAGCCTGCCTGCCACCTTTATACTTTTGCCGTTGATGACTTAATAAACATGTTTGCTTTTACTGCCGCCTCCTACATGCAGGTGTCCAGCCACACAATGTGGCCCTGATGGAAGGCATTATTGTATAATATTCATTGTAACATGTGTATAGTAGGTTGCCGAGATAAATGTTTAGGCAATGGTATAAACCAGGACGCAGATGATTTTGCACCAAATATAGTTAAGGTTGCGTATATTACAGGCAGTTATATCAACATTTAGTGTACTGGGAAGCAAATATGGCTCACCAACAATCAGCCACATTTAATGTTCTTGACAGAATTCAGATTCCGGGCCTTAACTGTCCCACAATCAATACACCATGTATAATTTTTGATCAGTAGTTCAGACTTGAGCCAAAAGCAGTCTGAGCTACGACATTCCCAATGTCTGGCTTCATCAACGTTGATTATTAGATGTGTTCAGATTCATAGGTGTTCCACATTAATGAGCGGACAGACTGAATTAAGTATAAATAACGACTCATAGTTATGCCTAAACCCTCATTTCCCACTTTTGTCTAGTTCACATTACACAAATCATACAATCGATGACTGGTTTTAGGTATTACGAAGTTCCTTTAATTAGTCTGGCGTATTTCCTTAAAAAACACTGAAAGGTTATACAACTTTTTGTTGCTAATTCTATATGAAACACTTTTATGTTACTGGGCTTTAACCGTTATGGCAACTTAGACAGCGTATCACATTGTGTCTGTGGATGTGGATGTGAGATGCTTACCGGTTGTCCTAGGTACCATCTGGCTTTGTCCTTCTCTGCATTAGACAGACTGAATGAAGCATTAAATACAGGATCATACATGTTGTTATCCACTAAACCATGAGACTCTGAGTAAAGACCCTACAAAGAAACAGAGAAAAGGTTTAATTTAGCTACATCATAGCTATCAAAAGTTTATTCTCAAGAGTTTCTTAAATACTCAAACAGCATCAACAACCATACCAAAGTTACTGACATCAAATTTTCCTCATTCTGAGGTTTGATGTGTAAAATTAACTCAAGCTTTTGACTTGTATCTGCATGATTTTGTGCATTGTGCCAATGCCACATAATTGCTAATCAAGGATAACAGCCTGAATCAGTAAGCGCTAGGTGCTCTCTAATAAGCTGTTTCTTTGTAATCATTGTAATCTGTAATCTTTGGTTTCTTTGTCAGTTTTATTGGTTTTTCCATCACAGAAAGTCTGACTCCTCTGACTTGCTTAAAACCGAAGTATGTAATGACGTTTGTATTGTTAACGTGTATAAAAATAAAATCATACATATTTTATGGCATGTCTAAAGTGTATACAGTCACTGAAAGTAATGGAAAGTGTTTCTATCAATAGAAGCACTGAGACATGAAACACTTAGCAAAATGGTTACAGGAACCACATCCACATAGCTGTCTCATGGCAGCAATAAATGAACAGAATGTTTCCCTTACACATTTGGCGATCTAAATTAAAATAAAATAAATAAAAATAAATTTTATTGATTTGCAAGAGCCCACTCATTCTTGGTTCTGTCCGGGACTTTGGTTAGTGATAAATCAAATTCTTAACCACAGCTCATAACCACCAACGAACAAAATATTATTCTGTAATATTATTTTCCATAGCAGTGTCATATTTCCTCTAGCACTGTTTGTAAAAGGATTTATAGGAACATAAATATAGTAATGAACATGATACTGACCGTGACTATGGAGTAGTGGTTAGGGAAAGTTTTACTTGGAAATACAGGCTGCATAAACGCAGAGGATGTCCCACATTTTCCTAAAAAGGAAACATACATGTATAATTAATATTATGCTGAGGCTAACATAAATCATAATGCATTAATACACAACTTTTCCCTGTGCTACACCCAGGGTCACTGCAAGTACTCACGTAGCTTGTCTAGCACTGGAATGAGGGAGTGCCATGTGTGCTGATACTCTGCTCTTAATCCGTCAAGAGAGATGAGCAGCAGAGGCTGCCTCTTAAAACTGAAGAAGAGCGAGAAGGCATGAGCCAGTGATAAGAAAAACATAAAAAAGTTGAATTGAAGTGCATTCCAGTTAGGGATGTACTGATACTGATACAATCCTATGCATAGGACTCATTTACTCATACTCATGCTCATGAAAAATGCATCAATATCAATATACGGTACTACATGATACTATGTGATAGCTGATATAAGCCTAGTGTATGTTAAGCAGCCCTGACACTTAGATGAATTTTTTTCAGGGGCACGACGCTGTTATCATCATGACAAAGCATATTTTGCACCATGTCGTGTCATCTGTCACACATAAGTTATGAATTAAGCGCGGATCTGCCACAAATATGTCACACGTATAAGACATGCAATGGCACGTCATGGCAAATCATTAATATGCCATAGTTGTGATAAGGGCATGCCCAATCTGCGCATAAATTACAATGATGTCACGCCTAGGCACATCTGTGATAACTAGTGATAACTCATTGACACAATATAGTTACGCATGCATGATGTCAACATGCAGGAATTTGGGCTGTGATGGCTCACACCTTGAAACAGTATGGTTCAAAAGCTTCACGCAGTCAGTGTTCAGTGATAGAAGAGACATGTTGAATTCAAAAGATTCAGAACAGATGCAAAAATGTATATATGTGACGGCTGTGGGCATTACGATTGTTGATCATCAGCAGAAATTAGAGGAGGAAGAGAGAAGAAAGGGTTTCTGGCAGATAAATGAAACGAAGGAGGCGGGCACTGCTTGCCACTGTGTGCCGTGCAGAAACTCTGCGCGATTGCATTCCACAGGTGTCTACGCTGTCAACAAAGGCACACAATGGCAAGCAGTGACACTCTGTGATGCGGAATAGGTTGCGCATAAGATGAGCCACAGGTGCAAGGAAAATTTGTCATGCCAAATTTTTGAAAATTTCAAAACTACTTCCATGCACACTTGCACTTGATACAAAGCCCCACACAGGTCCAATCACACCTCACAAGGGGTTCTTTTTGCGACCTCTGTCGTGCAAGTGTCAAGGCTGCTTTGTGCACAACATCCATTAATGAACAGATGACATGAAATGACAGCAATCTGGATGTATTTCATAATTAATGGTGGCAATCAAAGCAAAGCACAAAACTGTAAACTGTGCTTTGTGAAAATACCAAGAACTACAGGGTCTTCAGATATACAAGTAACCTGAAAAAGCATGGTATTTTTATTGTATATTTAATAGATAACATGAGAATGCCCTTGTGTGCAATGCAATATCATTAAAAATAAGGGCAAGGAGCCTGGAATTTCTCACACACTAATGCATTCATTTCTTTACACTGTGCTCTGGAGTCAAGGTGCAAGTCGAAACATCTTGCTCTCAATTATAGTAAATATAAATGTTTGCTGATACTGCGCCACGCACTCAGATCTGTTGTCCTTACATTCTATATTAAAAGTACTGTTTAGTCGGCATAGCAATTTAAACGTAAATGCAACAGAAGACAATAGGAGCATATAATGTTAAAGAGAACGTTACTTAGCAGGACACTTAGGGTGGCTCATGTTCACACACTGATCCTGCACCCATGGCGTCATTCCTGGAAGAAAAAGAACAAAAAACATGTAATAATAATAGTAATAATAGTAATAATAATAATAATAATAATAATAATAATAATGTAAGTGTCCTGCATTTGGATTCACTCGTTTTTGCAACAGAACAACCTGGACATCATGGACCCAGCAGACATGACACCAATCCACCAAGCCCTTACCAGAGCCCTACTTGGACAGCACAACCAAATTCTAAGAGAAATCATAGAGAACCTCCTTTGCATATTCGTTCAAGTCAACCTGATCGGTACTCAGGTGGACCATGTCTCCATGTACCTCACTCAGTCCCTTCCAAACTCCCTACCAGCCGTGAGACAGCTCACCTCCTTATCTACCACATCACCATTGGTATTCCCTCAGATATCGTTTCTGACCGGGCCCCCAAATTCATCTCTCAGGCCAGGAAATATTTCTGACAATCGTTTAGAGCCTCTATGAATCTCTCTTCAGGCTTCCACTCGCAGACCAATGGCCAGGTAGGGCAAGCCAACCAGGACCAAAAAGCAGCAGTCCACTGAATTTCCGTCCAAAAACCCAGCTTCCTAGAACACACCCTCCATGTTTGCCAGGTACTCCAGAGGCTTCTGGAAAATATATTGTTTGTGAAGGCTGAAACATCTTTCCTTAAATTTCCTGGGGTACATTCTTGAGAGCAGGCAAGTCTATCTTTTTGTAGACAGATCTAAAAATAAAAGATCTGGGCGGTGGCAAAGTGGCACAAACCCAAGACATTAAAACAGCTGCAGCGATTCTTGGGCTTTGCCAACTTTTACTATGGCTTCATTAAAGACTACTGGGAGGAAGTGCCCCTCACTAAGCTCACCTCTCCATCAATCCCAATCTCCTGAACCTCCAAGACAGACCTGATCTTCACTGACCTTAAAAGATGCTTCACCTCTGCTCCTATCCTGCTTCATCCAGTCCCAGATCATTGTGAAGGTGGATGCTTCCAAGAGAGGGGTGGGGGCAGTCCTCTCCCAGTGCTCCACCCCAAACCAAAAGCTTCATCCCTGCATCTACTTCTCTCACCATTTATAACCCACAGAGCACAGTTATGATGTTGGGAATAGGGAACTGCTTGCCATGAAACTTGCATCAGAACAATGGATACACTGGCTTGAGGGAGCAGTGGACAGACCACAAAAACCTGGCATACAGGTCCACCTTTACTGATGTCACAAGGTCTTGATTTATGTTTGCATGGTCCTGCTCCGATCCTCTGACCTCAACCGGTGTGTCGCTGTACGCCACCGGACACCGGCACCCAACTCCCAGCCCGTCTAGAAGGTCTGGTGGTCTTCTAAAGACAGAATCCATGAAACACCCCCCTCACTATATAGCAATATTTGAGATTGAGTGCATCATTAACACTTCTGTTGTCAGGCTGAAACTACCCAGGTCCATTCAATTCCACACCACCTTTACGTCCCCCAGCTCAAACCGGTGCATTTCAGCCCTTTGTTTTTCATTTCCCTTATCCCCATGTCAGAGTCCTGCATTTGCGTCACACTCATTCTTTGCATAATAATAATAACAACAACAACAACAATAATAATAATAATCATAATAATAAATAAATAAATAAATAAATAAATAAATAAATAAATAAATAAATAAATAAATCAAGTGCAAGGATGTGGGTGTCGATGAGAACGGGACTGATTAGCTATGACTGTTTATGAGTGTGTTCACTGAGTTATGAGTTAACAGATGTGCCTAATAAGTCATAATTGATTTAATAATTTTTGTGTTTATGAAAAGCTGTGTACCAGGACATGAAAAAAGTCTCATCTTATGCGATAGTATTTTGCCTAATTAGTTTTGTGTGTGTGTGTGTATATGTGTGTGTGTGTGTGTGTGTGTGTGTGTGTGTGTGTGTGTGTGTGTGTGTGTGTGTGT
>JAQQZR010000867.1:0-12738 GCA_030068235.1 Notoglanidium macrostoma | reverse complement strand
TATGTTCAGAATTTATATACTTTTGTGAAGCTGCTTTGAGACAATGTCTGTTGTTAAAAGCGCTATACAAATAAATTTAATTGAACAGGCTCCCTGTGAGCAACTTTTGCCTGGAACAGGAGTCGTCTCTGGGAGAGCAACTGTGACGGGAGTAGCTTCTGATCCTTGTGGCGATCCAGACTTGGGTTAAGGCATAATTTTGGTCACATGCTTAGGTGAAGATTTTGCCCTGGTGAGGTTTTGGACTCCGGTGTGAACTTGGACTTGGACTCTGGCACAGACTTGGAACCGGACTCAGGCACGGACTTAGAATTGTCGGAGTGTACATTTCACCCAGCGCTAATGCTAAGGATGCACTCTGTAAGCTTTACAGGGCTATTAACGAGCTGCAGAATGCACACCCCGATGGACTGTTTATTGTCACCTGAGATTTCAACCATGCAAATCTCGAGTCAGTGCTCCCAAAATTCCATCAGTATGTGGACTTTGCAATGAGAGGTGACAAACGTGCTGGCTCTTGTTTACACAAACATTCCCGGTGCATCCTGCGTGGAGCCCCGCCCCCACCTTGGCTACTCAGACCACATCTCTGTTATGCTAATGCAAGTATACAGACCGCTCATCAGATTCACCAAACCGGTTCTGAAGCAGGTGAGAACCTGGACAGCAGGTTTGATTGTTTTGAGCACACTGACTGGCATATGTTCAAGGAAGCTGCAAACAATGGTGACAACACCAACTTGGAGGAGTACACATCATCAGTGACCAGCTACATCAGCAAGTGTGTAGATGACATCACTGCCACCAAGACCATCATAACATGCTCCAACCAGAATCTGTGGATTACTGAGCATCCCATGTGATGTCTCATAATGGGTACCTAGTGATATGTTCTTTAGCTTGCTGCATGAACTGAAAGTAACATGTATTACTGACATATCTGACACAATACAACATAATGTTCACTTTTCAACTCATACCTCACAGCCAATCTGACCAATACTTTAAAACTGTGAAAAAACAAGATGGACCCAAAACTAAAATACATATAGATCACATCCATTAAGGTAGAATATAACTCTGGCACACTGCAATAGTGAGCACACACACTGATTGTTACGACCCGTGATAGGTTGGGCCGCAACATACAAAAGATCATGATGAGACCAGAAATAAATATTTAATTTGGGCTCTTGTCTTTTGTGTCCCAAGTGGTTAAAATCTTCTGAAGCCGGCAAGGCCAAAATAATAAAGAAAACTTCCTCTACCTGTTAACAATTCGACTAACTTACCTAATCCAAAAGAAACGAAAAAGAAATATACTCCACCTACCCTCATTCCCTATCTAATCCAAAACCAGGAGAAAAACAGATAAAAATAAATGGCACCGACTTCCTACTAACAACGGGTTACAGGTGTTATTTACAGAGAGGCAATATTTACAACTATGTAGAAGAGTATACCATCAAATCCAGCTGGAAAACACACACATAATCAAAACCAGCAGAGAGTCATTCACAGAAAATCAATTAAGTCACACACAACAAGAGCAGCAACGGAACAGGTCTCCCGAAGTGTTGTCTAAGGAGGTTTAAAAAAGTGGTCCCATCTTACAGCCAACCGATCCCAATGCAGCAGGTGGGAGTAAAGAAGTGATCATCCATTTGGAGGCAGGACACGTGGCAGTGGGCGGGGCCTGGACAGGGAAGACAACACCCATCCCACCACGATCACAGACACCCAAACAGTAGAAACAAACAATATACACTGGTGATCGTAACACTGATGTACATGTGCTTACAGTATAAACAATATGGAGGGTCCCATACACACACACATACACACTCTAGCATGTGTTCGCAAACATTTGCTTCAAAGCAATGTACACGTCCCAGAACCTGTTCCAGTAAGAGCACAAGTTACAAAAACTGTTCTAGCAAGAGTGCAAGTCAGAGAACCTGTTTCAGCACCAGTCACTGTTCCAGTACTCATCACAGAGCCTGTTCCAATACAAGTAACAGTTCCAGTACACGTCTCAGAACCTGTCCCAGTAAGAGCACAAGTTACAGAAATCATTCTAGTGAGAGTGCAAGTCAGAGAGCCTGTTCCAGTACTCGTCACCAAGCCTGTTTCTGTACCAGTCACAGTCCCAGTACATGTCACAGATCCTGATCCTCTCCCAGTCACTGAGCGTGCTACAGCTACAGCGGACGTCACTGAGCGAGCTACAGCTACAGCGGACGTCACTGAGCGAGCTACAGCTACAGCGGACGTCACTGAGCGAGCTACAGCTACAGCGGCCGTTACTGAGCGTGCTAAAGCTACAGCAGACGTCACTGACCGTGCTAAAGCTACAGCGTACTTCACTGAGCGTGCTACAGCTACAGCGGACGTCACAGAGCAAACTACAGCAGACATCACAGAGCCTGCTACAGTAGACGTCACAGAGCCTGCTACAGCTCCAGCAGATGGCACAGAGCCTGTTCCAGTCCCAGCTACTGAGCCTGTTCCAGTACATGTTACAGAGCCTGTTCCTCCGTCAGCCACCGGAGCTGTTCCTGCTACAGTTACAGCAGACATCATGGAACCTGTTCCAGTAGTAACACTCTAAGCCAGCGCCTGCTCCTGTCGCACTCACAGAGCCAGCGCCTGCTCCTGTCACGGCTCCAGTGACAAAGTCCGTTCCTGTCACGGCTCCAGTCTCAGAGTCCGTTCCTGTCACTGCTCCAGTCTCAGAGTCGTTTCCTGTCACTGCTCCAGTCAAAGAGTCCGTTCCTGTCATGGCTCCAGTCCCAGATGCTGCTCAAGCAACAGATGCAGCTCATGTCACAGAGCCAGTTCCTGTCACAGACGCCACTCAAGTCACAGAGCCAGTTCCTGTCACAGAACTAGCTCCTGTTCCAGTCAAAGAACTAGCTTCTGTACCAGTCGCGCTCACAGCCCAAGCCACAGAGCCAGCTTCTGTTCCAGTCACGCTCACAGCCCAAGTCACAGAGCCTACTCCTGTTCCACTCACAGAGCCTGCTCCTGATCCAGTCGCAGAGACTGCTCCTGTTCCAGTCACAGAACCTGCTCTTGTTCCAGTCACAGAAAATGCTTCTGGTCCAGTAGCAGAGCCTGCTCCTGTTCCAGTCCTGCCTGAGTTCCTGCCTGAGTTCCTGCCTGAGTTCCTGCCAAAGCAAAAATTCCGCGTGGGGGTTCCCGGTGATACGCCTGAGGCTATGGGCTCAGGTCCCCCACGGGAAAACTATGTTGGGCGCTCCAGGAGTAGTGCCTTTGGGGGGGCTAGGGGGGGGTTCTGTCAGGACGTGCTCCTCATGGCACACGCAAGTGCACCCGATGGACTTGGCCGCTCGCGTAGTGCTTCTGATGTCGCCGTTGCACACAGCGTGGAAGCGCGCACTTCCACATTGATACACGAGCAACGGAGGAGCACATGCTCACGGGATCATCATGTGATCTGTAATTGGATGCATCTGCATCCAATCTATGTTCAATCAAGTCATGTTTAAAAGACACTGCAACGTGATGCACCAGACATTGAATACAAAAGAAAATCAGGAGCAAAACACTTTTAATTCTGTTGAATTTAATAGCTTATGCGAAACATAAACATGACTAAATACATTATTGTCAGTAAACATATAAATGTCTATTTCTCAGAGTTCCTACACGATGCATTAAAACCAAAACTATATTTGTGCATACCCAGTAGGTACCTGTAACAATCAGCAAAAACTTTTCATGAAGCAAGACTTTTCAAAACAATGTTGTGCAGTGTTACTCAGGAAACAAGCCCAGATCTAGACCGCTCAGGATGGAGAACAATTAGAAATTTTGGGTGGGCACCTTTTCACACTGTGGAATATACTACGGTGCATCAGCAGCTCATGACCAGAGAAATAGGTCAGAGGAAATCAGCTAATGAGATATATGCAAGGTGAATGAATGATATTGGAGTTAAGGCATATCTGTTATTTATTCTATCCAGCTGGCAAATCAAAAATCAGGAAATTCTGAATGGATGAACGAAATAAACATGATTGGCAGATGTGGCTTGGCCACTGGCCATTTGCCCTAAAAAAAAACTAAAAAATATGGAAGTGCAAACTTCTTTAAATTGAAAAAATATATTTTCATTATCAATGTCAGCACTATTGTTTAAATAAATAAATAAATAGACAAACAAATTAAAAAAATAAACAAATAAATAATACACTGCTTTGTCAAACTTTTATTACAAGAAAATATTAGAAAAACTTAAAACAAATGTAACTAACTGGATTTTAAGTGTAATGTTACAATTATACATTGTAAGTGCAATTTAATGAATGTGAGTGCCTAAGTACAAGTTCCATCAAAATACCCACAACTTGATTTTTATCACAGTAGCATAAATTCATGGCAAGTTATTTCCAAAAATTGGTCCATCTGGTCCCATGTCAGCTCAATGGGGAAAAGATTTGGAGGCTGGGGAGGCCAAGATATAATTCTCAAAACTTAAAGCTTTTCTTTGGACTGGATATAATTTTCTCACAATTTTGAGGAATGTTTGGGATCATTATCCTGTTGAAGAATGAAATTTTGTCCAATGATACGTAAAACAGAAAGAATTGTGTGATGTTGAAGAACTGAGTGATACCCTTATTTTTTTATGATCCCTTTAAATTTAATAAAGTCTCCAGATCTTCCTCCCCAAAACAATCCCATTCTGTTACCACCATGTTTCACTGTAAGAAAAACATATGCTGTGCTTGCATTTATCCCCCATCTATCACCTGACATAAACAAAAATTCTGACTAATCAGCTGTGATATAATACAAAAGAAGACTGAACCAAGGAGAAGACAGTGCATTAAACCTCTCACAAACTGTTCTGGGATGAGGCAGACAGGTGGCCATTGTTTGGTTAAGTTTTTGCCAAGCTATCACAAATAGTCAAAACACGGGAAATGCAGCAAAATAATACTGGAGGAGAGCTACCACTGATTAACTGTTTTCTGTACTCCAGAGCAAAATGTTATGCATACATTAGCTACTAGCACGTCAATTTCGTCGGTTTTAATACTATGAGTCGTCTCACAAATATGTTTTTGTTGTTGGTGATGCAGTACTCATGCAAAATTGTATCACTGTGCGCATGTATGTCATTTCAGAGGACAGGTGCGTCCTCATTGAAATTAGATACAGGTCACTTATAAATATGAATGTGAACCGTAACGATAAGCAAATCCAGTCTGAGCAAAAAATCGGAATTGAGCAATGAGATTTGCGGTCTGAATGTAGCCAAAGTGAATGTCAATGTACAAAGACAAATCTGATATGCCTTCTTCAAAACCAATAGTTTCAGCCTTTGTGGCTAAATAATGTGTTACAAGCTATAAATTATTTAAAAACAGTTACATTTTTTTTATGTATTTATTAAAAAATATATTTTATTGTAATAAAATTGACAAAGTAGTGTATTGTTAATTTTTTTTTCCATACAAGCATGATATTTATACTATAAGTGCTCTGTTTTGTAAAAACACATCTGAAGATGATATTCTTTTTGTTTTTTTAGCAATGTG
Organism: Notoglanidium macrostoma; assembly: GCA_030068235.1. NCBI lineage: Eukaryota > Metazoa > Chordata > Actinopteri > Siluriformes > Auchenoglanididae > Notoglanidium > Notoglanidium macrostoma. Next base: position 7,168 of record JAQQZR010000867.1, on the reverse strand, counting down.
CTTATAGCAAGCTTTGGTCTGAGCTCTTTTTTAAGGTTCTCATTGATGACTTTGCCTTTAGTTTTACAGATGTATTTTTCGGTATGTTTAATTTTGAGAAAGGGTACAAAGAGAAGTATGTTATAAGTATGATCTTGTTACTTGCTACATAAATATTCCTAAAACCAAATTTGTTTGTGCCAAACCTTTGTTCCCTGCTTTGAAGACTGAATGCTAATGAATACCTGATCACTTTACACTGTTCGAATAATCACTTTCTTGACTCCAAAGGACGAAAAGACACTCCCCGCCCCCCTTTTCCCTCGTGTCTGCATTTCCAGACCACTGGCTTTGTTGCTGTATGGGGCAAACAGTAATATTTCTTGTTCGTTTAATTTTAAAAAATGAAAAATTTCATTAACTACATTTAAAAACATTAAAAATAAGTTCAAAGTGGAAAGAGATGAACCGCTGTGGCGACCCCTAATGGGAATAGCCGAAAGTAATGATGATTTAATTAAAATAAAATAAAAACTCCGAGTGGGAATTATTAGTTGGAAGTCTTCTAAACTTCTCAGTTCCCACTTGGTCATGAGCACAGCGTAAGAAGAAATAAGAAATAACGGCGTGAATTAAAGTTTTTAAGCAGTCTTTTGATATTTGCTTATATTTGAGACCAGACGATGGCGGAAATGCGTTATGGACACGCTAAAATGTCGTCAAATGACGTAATTCATGTGCGCCAACTGTTTAGAGTCTCGCGTGATTGTAAAGGCAACCACCTACAAAACAAGTTAGGTGCTTTGCTTTACGAGTCGCACATAAATATGGATGAAGAATACTATAGCGGTGTTGGAGAGTGGGATTCGCAAGAGGCTAACATGGTGATTAGAGCTTCTCATTGTAAAGCTAAAGCTTGTTTTTTGTTTGTTTACTTTTGTCATTTTAACAGCTGCAATTTAGCTCTCAGGTCGCACTGTAAAATCATGTGTGAAATAGGGACACTATGGAAAAATGGAACAGAAGCAAGCTAACACGATTAGTTCGAACTACTGTTTATTCCATATAAGTTTATATAATTTAAGGCGTTGTTTAGCGTTCTTTCTTGTTAGCATACTGTTATTTTCTGCAGGAAGAAGACGGCTACGCTGATACAGAGGCAGACGACAAAGTACAGGAGGAGTGCTTGCAGAAGTTCTCCAGTAGAGACTACATCATGGAGCCCACAGTGTTTAACACGCTGAAAGCGTGAGTACTGTGTAACGCCGCGGTTAAACCAGCCGCTCTTCCTGAAACCCCGGTTAATCTAGCCGAACGTAAATTTTAAGGGCGTGTCTTTTAGACACTTGGCGGTAATATCGCCGAAAGCGGAATAAAACACGGCAGTTAACAGTATTTAGGAATATACGAACTAAATGTTTTTATAATGTTCTACATTAAAATAAGGGCAAACCCAATCAGCGTAATGAGGCGCTATAGACCATTAAGCCGATAAAAATAAATTTACTGAAACGTAATTGAAGAAACTACAGAAGCCAAGAACGGCCCTGCTTGCAGTATTTTTAATGTCGTTTTCTCGTAATCACGAGGAAATTATTTCGTTATCTGTAGACAACAAAACCCGTTTTCTTGTGATGAGTTTATTATTATTATTTTATATTTCATATTTGATTTTTAGTTATTCATGTTGGCTTTTACAGTTATTTGTTTATTTATGTATGTATTTATTTATTTATTTATTCATTCATGTTTAATTAATTCATTATTGACTCTCACTGGATTTGAGTACACATGGCAAGTGCAAGCTTGCTGGTTTAACTGTCCAGTAGATGGCACAGATGTCTTCCCATCACAGTGAAAGTGTTTAATGAGGATAAAGTAGACATGAATGACAAACAAGAATTGTAATTTTATAAAAATGTATGTTATTTCAGGACAAAACAGTCTGTTTTTAATTATTTGTGTACAGTAAATACCACAATCACACACTAAAAAAAGCTCACTGTAGTTCTAATTAAGCAGTGCGTCTACAATGAATATCATCTTTTCATAGCACAACAAAAATATGTCTGTCTAGATGCTGGATAATGCAAACATTAAAAAGCAAAGTCATTATGGTTATCATGTAAGAATTGATTTCAAAATAAAAGCGACTCTCCAATGACCGTGATTTCACATTCATTCAGTCTGTCAGAAATCAGTAAATGAGAAAATAAATAAAGGATAAACTCTTATCATGAGAAGACAAGCTTTATTATGTTGAGATAATAAAATAATTGTCTCATGATCACAAGAAATCTGCATTAAAACTTATTGCAAGTATGGCCATTCTCAGCTTTTGTAAGAAATGTTATTACTATTTTAGTTGTTGTTGTACCACTTCCACTCTGCTGGCTTATAGCATGTGTGGCAGCTCACTGTCATGATCTCCTGAGTAATATATATCAAGGGAGGAGCTTAAATGCGATGAAACAGGCTGGAAATGTCTATGCTTATTCTTTCACCTAGGGTGTGTAAGTGACCTGGGGTAGCCTATGGAAATGGCTACTATGAGATGCTGTATAATTAACCACCTTTGCATTTTATAATTTTATCAGTGTGAGCCCCCACTTCCAGTTTCACCTTAAAGACTAAATCATAAATGCTGACTTATAATTGCTAGATTATAAACACTAAGTTGTAATAATGTATAACACTGCATCCCATGAATGATGAGTTAATTTGGCTGTGGCAACACAACTGAAATACTATATTTTCACCGCTAAGTGATAACAGCATGTTCTTTTACATCATATCGCTCCTAGGCCATTTTTATTTTTAAACACACACAGTCTGGGGTAAGTAGACACATGTTGGAAAGTAGAAATGCGAAAGGCCATACTGCAAGCTGCAGGGTAAAGAACTTTACGAAGCTGCACCCAACTCTAAGTCCTCTCAAGGACATCTCCCACACTCTCAATTCTCAGTCTCAGTACCTCGTCGTCCTTCCATGAACAACGGTTTATGTGAGTTCATTCCCACACCCCAGGCACTCCCTTGCGAGGGTCTGCAGTCAGTATTGTTAGCAGTGTGTCTAGTGGAGAAACCCAAGGTCCATAGGTAGGTGCTTTTGTCCATGGAACTGCAATTTCCCTGGTTGAATCTTCTCAGTGAAGGATACGTACCAAAGGTTGTGTTGTAGAACAATAAAGACTAAATATAAAACTATACTGGTACATTCGTCATCATTAACAAACCATTTTCAAATTATAAAACTCTGTCTTAACACACTAAGTTTTTTTCCCCTTTCTCCATCCAAAAAAATGCTCTAGTCCTTCTAACTGCCCAGCCCGCGAGCCCCACCCACAAACAGACCCCATTGTCAAAATAAAAGTTCCCCATTGAATCAGTAACAACAGAGTTAATACATTGTTGAGAACACATGAAATGCAACAAATTAGAAAATACTTAGTCTAACCTCAAACGTCTTAAAAACACCCACTATATATTTTCATATTGTAAACAGAATTTAAATGCTGTGTTTCAATTGTATTAAAAGAACACATTTTAGATTCTCTAGGGTGATACACCTCATTTTAGATAGGGTGTTAGATTCTCCCCCCAATAAGACTGGCATGCCCTCATGGCGAATGTAAAGAGACAAGCAAGTAACACATTACCGTAATAAATACTCTTAATCTTTTCCCCAGAGCACACTGTTACCTGAACCCACCTTCTTAAATAGCATGCTACCATATCTAATAAATTGTCTTGGGGTGCTTCCAACTGAGATGTTATACAGCTGCACTGGTGTAGAGGGATATGAGGTTACTGACGTAGGCTGCCCTGGCAAGTTAAACGTCCGTCTTTCTGAAGCCCTTCACATACTTCATGGTTGAGTGACCTCCTCTGAATGTGGTGTCATCGTCTCTGAGCTACAAGCTGTTCGCTCTGGTCTTTCTGTCTCATAATATTGTCTTTCGATCTGTTATCTATCCACCTCCGTCTCTTATTTGATGTTGTCTGACCAGTCCTGGTCCCCAGCAGAAGGCATAGGTATGTTTTAAAGGAGTTGCCAGGTAAGGTGTCAAAGTCATGGTTCGCTGCAGCCCAGCCTAGGTAAATATCTAGGCCAGAGGGCTCTTCACCGGTGTCTTCACTTTGCTTAAGCCCCAGTGGTGAACAGTAATAGTTATACACACCCAACTCATTATCCTCAGACTCAGAAACTGATGCCTTTCCCCCACAGCTTCAGGAACTGGTTCTCTTCTCACTTTAAACCTTTTACGGGAGCTCCTCTTGGGCTTAGAAGCCTCAGGGTTACTCTCTGGCTTCAGCCATTCTTCCTGTTCAAGTGCTAACAGCAGGTAACATTTCAAAAGCTTTTCAGCACCAATTCCGTTCTCTCGCTTCAACTTGAACACATGTAAACCCGGCATCTGATTTTGGGGGATGTAAGGAGTTGAACTCCAACAGTCAGTCCTTCATGGAATGCATAAGGTTGCAATGTTCCATATAGACACCGTGTCAGCAGGAGTGAGTGGACAGTATCGGACTCTTTCATCATACCACATCTTGTCCCTCTCATTCCATTTCCCAGCCAGGCTTTCAGCTAACTGTTAAGCAGCTTGAAGGTCTTGCTTTATGTTTTTGACATACCTCGAATAGGACTTTCTTTGTACGGTTGTATGCATGGATGAGAACTGATGTGCTGGCTCCATTTTCTGTTCTCTACAGGGTTCAGTGTGCCAAGCATGTTGAGCAATCTCTTATTGCTGTGGGTCACCATGAGCACTGCACATGCCGAAAGGTTTGTGAATGAAACTGCTCTCGAAATCTGTTCCTTGATATGAGTGTACTCATTCAGGTATGCCAAAGTGAATGAAGGACTTTTGCCACAGCACTTGGCAAACTGTAGATGATTTCTGGTCTTTGGTGGGTAATGCTTGAGCATAGCGGGTGTAGTAATTGGTAATAACAAGCACATTAAAGGCGTTCTTTGAATCTTGCTCGGGGGATAGAAAATCTGTGAAGAGGAGCTCCATGGGCCCATCACTGCTAAGATGTGACAGTTGTGGTTGGGATTGTCTTTCACTGGATACACCTGACAAAATTCTTGCAATACCTTTCGATTTCTTCTTTCATGCGTGGCCAATAGAATGTTGCTCTCACAAGCCCTCAACAAGTTTTGTTGAACCCTAAGTGGCTGGAACAATCACGCAAGAACTGAAGCACTGTCTCTCTCAACTCCTGTGGAAACAGCAGCTCTTGAAGAAGTGGTGTGTTGGGTGGCTTAAAGGACAGAGTCCTTTAACTTCAGTTTTTCCCACTTCTTCAGTAGCAAAGAGATATCCTGGTGCTTCTTTTTGTCGACACTGTTCACATTTTTCTGAGCAGCAGCTTTCAATACTTCCCCACTGCATGGGTCTGTGCGCTGTGACTGGGTAATCTCAGTTGCACTCAACTTTGGCAGATGATTGCTGCTAACAGAGGACACCTTGCAGTAGGCCCTCAGTATAGCCTGTTTGGATGCCTGGAGTAGTTTAATACCTCCTTGTGGTTGTGAGTTTTTGGACCAGCAGATGTCAGACACTTGATACATGACTTTGACACTGGCTGAAGGAATCCCCTCACATTTGTCACCAGGAGGTCTAGGAGAACCTCAAGGAGGTTTCCTCGAATGAGGACAAGGCATCTGTGTTCTGCTTCCCTGGTCGATACTTGAAGCTAAAATCACTTGTCGACATTGCAGCCAGCCACTGATCTCCTGCTGTGTATAATTTGGTTGCAGTGGGGATGTATTTTAGCAGATTATTATCTGTATGCATATCAAACTTGGAGGGGTTAGAACTTAGAGAAACTTAGAGAGGTAGTCATGCCACTTCACAGTGACAGCCCACTTTAGAGCCAAGAACTCCAGCTTGTTTGTGGGGTAATTCTTTTCAGATGGAGATAGGCCCTTGCTGTCAAATGCAACAGGATGTAGACCATCTCCTGGATCTTAATGCAACACCCAAACCCTCTCAGCTGGCACCAACATAAAGCATGTAGGGAAGCTGCAGGATGGCGAAGGCCTGGATTGGTGCTTCTGTGAGGCCTTGCTTGAGCATCTCAAAGGCTTTATCACACTTCACTTCCCACCTGGAACTGAATGGCTCAGAAGAATGGAACTGTTGCTTTGGCTCCTCGTCCACATTGAGCTTTGGAGCACCCTTGTCATCTCTAGGCTTTGTCCCTGGTTTGCCTACAGCGATGTATCCCTTCAACTGCTTGGTTGAGTGGGTAACTGACCTAAACATAGCCTTTAACAAAATGCCTGTAATATCTGCAAAACCAAGGAAAGATCAGATGGCAGATATGTTGGCCAACACTTCATCAGCTCCACTTTGGAGGGATCGGCAGCAGTGCCATCTCTTGACACAATATGTCCTAATTGAGGAAGGATTTAAGACAATTTAAATACTTCCTCTTTCATACTGTACAAGACTTTCAGCAGCCACTGCTCATGTTGTTCAAGTGTCTTCCCAAAGATGATATCATCTAAATAGACAAGCACTTCCAAAAGTTTCATGTCTCCGACTGGCTTTTGGGGGTTTTTTGTCCCCTCATTGCACACTGGAAGGTGGCTGGCGAGCCAGATATCCCCTGTGGCATTATCTCAGACTGGTAGAACCCATCAGGATGGATGAAGGCAGTCTTGTCTTTTGTAAGTTTTGTGTTCAGGAGTATCTGATAATATCCACTTCTCTGGTCAAGCACAATGCAATGGCCATGAACCGCTGCAGTCTTCTTGAGGGTGGGCAACACCATGAGCTAATCAGGAAGTGGCCCCTCTTCAGAATGTTCAACCAGGACGATCTCCGTTGACAAGTGAAAAGAAAACATTGGGATCCCAATGACCATCACAGTTCCCCTGGGGGCTTAGTTTTCGGACTCATATTGCAAGTTTTGAAATCTCCTATAGGCCTTTTTATTCTCAGGATGCACAGTCATGGTTGTCAGGGAGTTCTGTCACTCTGAGTGTGCAGGAATTAAACAGTCGTCTCACCACAGAGGTGTTTGTCCCCACAATGATAAATGCCTCCCCTTTGATGGTTGTCAGGACACACTAACACAAGTCTTTTGACTGTCTCAGCTATTCAATTCAATTCAATTTTATTTGTATAGCGCTTTTAACAACAGACATTGTCTCAAAGCAGCTTCACAAAAG
>JAQQZR010000866.1:0-12741 GCA_030068235.1 Notoglanidium macrostoma | reverse complement strand
AGCTGGTTAAGATAATGCCCACAATATCATCAAGCTAAATGGTGGCTACTTTGAAGAATCTAAAATATGAAACATTTATTTATTTATTTATTATTATTTTTTACACTTTTTTGTTTAATACATAATTCAGTATATGTGTTGCTTCACAGTTTGAGGTATGAAAACAAAACAAAAAAAAACCTTTGAAAGATAAGGTGTGTCCAAATATATATATGTATATACAGTATTTAATTAATATATATTAATATATATATATATATACATATATATATATTTCATGTGGAATTCATGTACTTCATGGAAGTTCATGTACTTCATGTGTTGCATTAAGTACAGTCATGAAAATAATAGTAATGTTAATCCACAATGTGGAATGGAAAAATTGATATTTTGTGATATTGCTCTCTTTTTTTTGGTTGTAGTTTAAGAAAAGCCCGCCAAAGGTCCCACACAAGGCAATTGCCCTGGCTGCTGTTCTTTTTCTCATCGGCTCCGTTTTAATCACCATTGGAGCTCTGCTCTTAGCAGGATACTTTGAAGTTCAAGATGTGAGTATGAAACCTTTTGCAGATTCAACCTTTCTTTGTAAATTATATTTCCTTAATAGCATGCAGACTCAATAGCACTAGTGCTTGTTAGGGGATGCATAGATTAGGTGAGTAGTTACTCGACTAAGGAAGGACTTTGTCCAGCAATTATTTTTGCTTTTTGTTCTTTAAAGCTATACAATTTAAAAAAAATACTGGCACTATGGTATTGTGACCAGCACTGTGCAAAAGAGTGCATTAAATGCTACAGATTGAATGTCACTATCCAGTACCACATAACTAGTTTAGGTCCTGTCAGGTGGCATGCCCAACTCCAGGCAGATCCACACTTTTTTCAGATACTGCTGAGGCCAGAGATGAACATGTCACAATGACAGAATATGTCACTCTTGGTCATTCGCCGCTTGGTAAATAAAAATAAATTAATTAAAAATTCCCAGGTACTTCTGTATACATCCAAGAAAGGCCACTCTATTGATTGACATGAACTTCCATGTTGCACAGTCTCATTTCCATAATCAGCTATTTTAACTGAGCTGTGTGTGAGACCTTGTCATCAACACAATTGTGGTTTAAGAATATATACAGCCATGGGGGAAAAGTAAGTTCATTCTCCTTCAGTTATATGCTTTATTTATTAGGGCATAAATAACTTTGTTCTGTAGTTCTGTAGTCCTCACTAACTTCTACAAACAAACAAATAACCTCACATGTCAGCAAAAAACACAACAGATTTCAGTCATTTTTTCACAAAAAGGTAAACCAAAATTCAGAAACGAGGTGGGAAAAATAAGTACACCTTCCTACTTTCGCAATCATTGAGAGTAATTGGACAGGTATCATGCCATCACCTCCTAGAAGCAAGTGTTGCTGCCTATCAATGTGGGAAGGGTTATAGGGCCATCTCCAAACAATTTGAAATTCACCATTCTACAGTGAGGAGGATTGTTTACAAATGGAAAGCCTTCAGTACAGTTGCTAATATTTCCTGGAGTGGGCATCACAGCAAACTCAGTCCTAGGTGAGAATGTTTAATGCTCAGAGATATTAAAAAATCCAGAGCTACATTACGTGACCTACAGGCCTCTGTAAGCACATTAGGTTTGCAAATCTTCATCTGAACAAACCACAAAAGTTCTAGAACAATCTGCTTTGGAGTGATGAGATCAAGGTGGAGATGTTTTGTCATCATGCACAGCACCATCCATCCATCCATTCTTTATACCGCTTTATCCATCTGGGTCGTGGGGAAGCTGGAGCCAATCCCAACATCTTCGGGCGAAAGGCGGGGTACACCCTGGGCAGGTCGCCAGTCCACCACAGACAAACACACATTCTAAATTGACCATAGGGTAAGCCATAGCAGCCAGTTGACCTAATCTGCATGTCTTTGGACTGTGGGAAGAAACCGGAGCACCCGGATGAAACCCACGGGGAGAACATGCATACGGGGAGAACATGCAAACTCCTCACAGAAAGGCACCCTGGGTGGCCCGGGGATCGAACCCAGGACCTTCTTGCTGTGAGGCAACAGTGCTAACCACCACACCACCGTGCCGTCCTGCACAGCAGCATGTTTGGGAAAACCAAACACACCGCATCACCACAAACACATACCAGCTGTCAATCATGGTGGTGGGGGGCTGATTTGTGCTTGTTTTGCAGCCACAAGATCTAGCAAACATTTAGTCATTAGCTGTGTTTCTATTAAAATGCTTAATGTGCAATTTGAAATTGTTAAGTAAAAAACAAGTAATGAAATGGATTTGCAAAATTAAAATGAAAACAAATTTTGCATTTAAGTCGCGAACATAACATGACGAGCAAATGGAAACACTGCTTTTCTGAAAAAAGAGTGCACTTCTAGAGCTATCATGAGAGGAGAAAACCCAGCTTTAATTGCATAACATGACTCAGTGGAAACACAAACCATTTGCAGTTGTGCCCTACTTCTATTTTGGGCAAAATTGCAATTGAGACAACAGTGAATACCAGAACATTCTTCAGACAAATGTGAGGCTATATGTACAGCTGCTTAAGCCGTGCTGAAATTAGGTTTTGCAACAGGACAATGATCCCAAGAACACCAGCAAATCAACATCTGAATGAATAAAGAAGAAAAAAATCAGTGTGTTGAAATGGCCAAGTCAAAGTCCATAACTCAACCCCATTGAGATGCTGTGGTGGGATCTTAAGAAAGCTATGCATAAACAAATGCCCTTAAACATCAATACTTATTTTTTCCCTCCTGGTTTCTGAATGTTGGTCTAATTTTTTTGAATAAATGACTACATCTTGCAATCTGTTGTATGGTTTTTTTTGTTGTTGTTATTAACTATGCTTAATCACTTAATTGATGAGAAACACAACTTTTATTAATGCCCTGATGAACAAAAAGAAATAGAATTGAATAAGGGCATATTTGCTTTTCCCCATAACTGTTTATTCTTAAATAGTGTAATATCATGCATAGATTTATCTCTTTGTATTTTATTTAGTTTATTTGATAAAAAATACTGGAACACATGACTGACCAGTGTTTCTTGTTGCCCAGCTGTGCCCTGTTAGATTGAATGTTGAAACAATAAAGCTCTGAATGTCTGCTCTTGGTTTGAGCCCTGGGTTTCACCTGAGAAGGTTGCATTTGTTTTTCAAAAGGATAAATCAGCATGAAGACCAGAGAGCTGTCTATAGTAGAAAAGGCAACCATTTTGAATCTGATGAAAATAAGGTGAATTGATCATTGCACAAGCACTGGGCATAGCTAAGACAAACAATTTGGAATGTGTTGAACAAAAAAGAAACCACTGGTGTGCCATCAACCAGATATCGAACAGGTCAGCTAAGGAAAACAGCAGCAATTGATGACAATCACTGGGAAAGCTGGTGAAGAAAAACCAAAAAACAGTCACTAGCAACCTCCATAGGGCATGGGTGAAGGTATCATAATCCACTGTTCAAAGAAGACTTCAGGAGCAAAAATATAGAGCCCATACCCCAAGATGCAAGATCCACTCATCAGCAGTAAGAATCAGAAGGTCAGATTGGAATTCACAAAGAAATAAAGACATGAGCCACAAAAGGTCTGGAAAAAGAATAACCTTCCTTAAAGTGATGTAAAGGCCAATGTGGAGAAGGAAAGGATCTGATCATGATCAAAAATGTACAAGCTCATTGGTCAGCATGGTGGGGTAGTGTTATGGCTTGGACTTGCATGGCTGCTTCTGGAACAGGTTCACTAATCTTTATTGCTGATGTAACTCATGATGGTAGCAGCAGAATGAATGCTGAAGTATACAGAAACACGCTGTCTGCCAATTTACAGAGAAATGCATCCAGTCTAATAGGAAGGAACGTCATGATGCCGCAAGATACACCATCAACACAACAAGGGTCTTCATCAGGGGGAAAAAGTGGAAGGGTTTAGACTAGTCAATCATTAGACCTTCACCCAATTGAACATGCATTTCACCTCCTGAAGAGAGGAGGGAAGGGAGAAACCTACCAAAACTAACAATTGAAGGAAGCTGTGGTAAAAGCCTGGAAAAGCGGGGGGAAAAAAAAAAAGAATGCAACTGTTTGGTCACCAGCTTGATGCAGTTATTGCAACCAGAGGACATGATACCAAATATTAATTGTTATTTACATATTTATTTTTGCTCAATGTAAATATCAGGAAATGAAAGCTGAAATTATGATCTATTGTCTCATATTCATCTTTTGATCTCAAACCCAAATGTATTTAGTGTATAACAAAATCAAAAGAATTGGTCTTGCAGTTCCAATACTTTCAGAGGGGACAGTGTAGATTGACCGATTCTTTGCTGTTGTTTATCCACATTTAATTACATTAAAACAGAGATGTCATGCATCAGATTTTAATTTATCTAGTCAGCTACTGTTGTGAATTACTTGACCCTTAGTATATACTGTATAAATGAGGACCAGAAAACAAAGATATTATTATTAGACTGAGTCTAATGCTCATATGATTTTTGTTGCTGGTACATGTGGATGAAGATATTTTTATATATCTTATAAAAATTAATCTTATAAAAATCCTCTTAATTTCTAGCTTACATTCCACACACACTCAAAGATGGTCAGGGTCAAAATGTTCTCTTAATCAAGATGATAAAACTGGCAATCAGACTTTTAAAGGACATTAACTAGTCTGAGCAGATCATGTCAGCCAGACATAGTAATTTAGAATGTGATTAATGCTAATTAATACTAATGTACCCTTCATCCTGACCAATGCAGTAGGCAGATATTTAGCTGATTGCTATCTCATTTATTATTATTGTTTGAGGATGTCTTTGCTACACCATATGTGTAGAGATTTATGTCCTTTCTGGAGGTTTTCTATGAATGATAGTATGTTTTTATTTCACTTACAGCACCGTGAGCGCACAATACCGGTCCTCATCATTGGAATTCTGGTCTTCATCCCAGGATTCTATCACTTGCGGATTGCCTACTATGCTTATAAGGGTTATCGCGGCTACTCTTACGATGACATCCCAGACTTTGATGACTGAGTAACATGGAACAACGTTTTACTGGTGTTTCTAACTCCTCTCTGAAAAAGAGGTCTCCTATGTCTGCAAACAGCTTCATTCTAGAGAGGCTTGCATTTGTACTACATAAAGATTTTCATGCTGGATCTGGGGAAAAGGCTGGTAATTTGACCCTCAAGAAACCAATATATGGATTTATATTCCATATTTCATAAAGAGAAAAAATGTTTGTAGTATTTGTGCTATGTTGACATGTACAGTAGTTGTGTTTGCTGCTGATTACAATTGAGTCAAGAGGAAACAAGCTATTTGAAATGCACAGATTTGTCTGATGAACTTTTTACAATTGTGTTTGATGTATTTCTACTGTAGAATTGGTTCTTATGGAAAACAGAATCTTGTCATCATCCCTGGGAAAGACAGAGCCTTGTTAGGTTAAGTCGATTGAATAGCAATATATCATTACTAGACTGCATAAGACTGGTTTTCTGCTGAATCTTCAGTACTGCATTTGTCTTTATTACCATGTAATAAACATCACAGTTTTGATCTGTTTAAAATGCTGATGACCATGTGTGATAGATTTATATCATTCTGCATTTATTTAGCATACACTGCTCTTCAGTTCTTATGTTTCCTCGTCATAGTAATCGGTTAATATCTATATCAAAGAAAGTTGCTTTTAAGTCTAAAAATTAAAGAAATGCCTCTGGAGCTAAAGTTACCGCTTTGGATTTTGCTTTAAATTTTTTAAAAATTAATAGGTGCATAATAAACATATAACGGAACATTGTGATGATTAATATGAATGAAGTAATAAATATTGAGGAATAGGGAATGTGAATGGTGACTGTAGAAATATATTTAATATAAACCTATAAATAAATTATATATTTTTTATAATTATATAAAACTATAGTTTGTTTGATATTAAATTTGGAAGCATATGCTGATGAAAGGAATTTATGTGGCGCCTTACGCCCTCTAGTGGCTAGAAAGTGGAACGATTAGGAATGAACAAAAGCAAACGTTTGTTAGCGTGATCTTTGTTTGTTTGTTTTCGTTTGTGTGTTTGTTTTATTTGTTTTTGTGGTCAAGTTTCGACCCAAATACAGACTAAAGTAAAATGCTTTATAAATATAAATTATACGTTTTACTGTATACCTATGCTTCTATAAAAACCTGCATGCGCAGCAGTAGTGGCCTATAACACTTAAGGCGCTGGTCATTTTAGGCTCGTTTGATGCTTCAGACACAGCCCTGAATTATTGACGTTATGAGATTTTAATTTGTTAAATTAAGTTTAATTTATCCTTTCTCTATTATAAATTGTTTCTATTATTGTTTCTATTATAAATTGAACTAAGGTATTGGACTAAACGAGGCTACAGTAGACCTACTAGAGTTAAAGTTAAGAATCATAACAGAATGTGTAGAAGGAGAGTAAATTAAGGAAATTGGGTTACATTCAGAAACAATGGGTGAGACGGTACTATGTAGTTTACATCAGTCTGACAAACGTACGAGAGTAATTTTTCAACCTTGGGAGAAAAGAGGCGCTGAGAGAGAGAGAGAGAGAGAGAGAGAGAGAGAGAGAGAAAGGGGGAGGGGATTGAGGGAGGGAACGGGGGAAGAATGGGAAGGAGGGAGAGGGGAGAGGGAGAACAGCATAAAGTAGACGCTGTTCATTTAACTTCACATGGCTTATTCAGCTCCTGTAGTTAATGTGAACTTTTAAAAAGAAGCAATATCCATTCTTCGGCTGGTCGACCAGAGGTTTTCAGGCAGCTTCAGTGATTTTGGTGTATTATAAACTAACAATAAAGGAAAGGGGGGAGTTGAAGCGAGAGCGCGCGCTTGTGTAGCCTGCAGCGACTTGCGTTTAGCATTGCGCACTTTGGACAACCTGTGGCAGCAGGTAACATCCTGTACACGAAGCCTTAACTCACTACCCTTCAAAGGGAGAGGAAAAGCATTGCCTCAGGTAATTCTCCGTGAAGAAGACTCGAATTCCTCTGGAAAAACTTCTAATTGTTTTACAGCAGCACCTTCTTCATCTCGGCACCTGATACTGGAGGACACTGGAGATACTGTATACTGTAAAGCTCACAGAGATCAGAGCCACGGGGCATTGCAGCTCTCTGTGCATCAGGACGGTAAAGAAACACAGAAATACCTTCAGACAAATATTTTTTTGTTTTGAAAGAAAAATATACTGACCAGGACGTATTCGGAAGGAACTTCACTGAGGTATAACTCTTCCATGGAGTGATGTCCCGCAGAAGGTGCAGAGCCTCAGGTAAAGATACACATATATTTTACACGGAAGCTCCTAAAATGCTGTTGACTGCGCCTGTTATCGTCATGCATTATTTGTAGTATGTCAGTTAATGCACACGTGATGTGCATTTTAATTAAGTGCCCATTGTTAGCTCTATATTAGTCTAAGAAAACAATTTTCCAATGCTGCCACACGCCTTCCAGCACATCGACCTTAGATTGTAGTGCGTTTAATAAGGAATTTTCACACAGCCCCATGTGGTTATGTGAGACCGTGTGGTTAGACAGTGCTTATGTTATGCCACGTGTGTCTCAGTGAGCTAATGTATTGGTCTGCAACGTCTATTACTGCTGATGTGTGTGTTTGGAAGAACAACCCTGCCAGCCTGCCACTGTTGGGCCCTTGAGCAAGGCCCTTAATGCTCATAGCAAGTGAGACACATGTACACTTTCTCTGTTTAGCAGTAATGTGTGGAACCAGTGTAAACCAAGGGATGGGAGTTGTGGGACTGTGTGTGGAACATGATGCCTTGGCCCATATCCTTCACATGACTTACCAAACAGCCATGTTATTCTGACAGGCATCTTATTCTGACAGATCCACTATGGACAGAATTAACATAGCAATGTCATGTGTCAGACGTAAATTAAATAGACACCACACGTCTAAGAACTGTGATGTACGTTGAGAGACATGGAGGTGTGAGGAGGAGTATGTAGCAAGTAGCTTTGAGTTTTGTCAATGAGCTGTTTATATAAACTTACAATAAATAATAAGTACCTACATAGTCACCTATAATACACTTATTCAGCACTGTAGCGTTGTTACATTTATTTTGTCCTTTCCCTTCTTGGACTGTATCTTATTAGTGCATGTATTTGTTATACCTTATGAGAATTTATAAATGTGTATATTGAAAAATTTGTGTAATCATCATTGCAAGCAGACAGTTAATGAGAGTTATACGTTTCCGTGTTTTCTGCTCCAGTTACATTTGAGCTATATACCAATGCCCTGGTCAATACTGGTTTTACACAGGTTCAAATAGCTTTCTAAATGTGAAATAGGTAATCAGTTTGAGCGCTGCCATTGTTACCAAAGTCCATGTTGCTTCAGCTCAAGACTATTCACCTGTTGTACAAGATCTCAGCGGGTGAACCAAAAGCAAAACAGAACCTTTTGCTTTCTTTCTCTGTTATTCCCATTGAACAAATGTCTGTCGTGTTGTCATATTGGATCACTATTAACCACTAGTGTGCTGAGGAGCTGCAATTAACTTGCCTTGTTCCTACACAGTTAATAAATTTCTTTGTTTTGTTTTTGCTTGTTTGTTTGCTTTTACATTAAAACGGTTTATATTCAGTTAGAAGTAAGAAACAAGAATTATCAGAAAAGTAAAGGAAGCATTGTGTGACCTCAGTGTCCTCAGTGTGTGTGGGAGGCACCAGACCAAGTACTTAACTACTGCTGGACAGCTGTGGCAGATAGGGCTGCAACTTTTATCTTTTTTTTTTTTTTTTTTTTTTTTTTTTTCAAAATTTTACAATGATTTGAATAAACATCTCAGAATGAACATCTTACATGGTGTGTATCTAACATATTTATACCATTAACCCCATTTTGCCCCCCTGGTCTGATAGTAATTCTTAATTCAAGATTGTTTCACTGTGCACATGAAATAAATTTAATGCTTCTTAAATTAATACGTTTGTGACATAATGGCACTGCATGAGTTATATTTATAGTATGTTGAATTTATTAGATTATTTTTTCCCAGGTTGCAGATTATTAGAAATGACTCCTATAACATAATTTCTCAGCTGATTAAGGTTCTTTTAAGAAACCACTGGTCACACAGTCCCCTCCAAAAGTATTGGAACAGTGAAACAGTCACTGTTCCAATACTTTTTGAAGGGACTGTGAATACACCTCTCATCCACTTTAATAGGAACACCTGTACACCTGCTCATTTATGCAGTTATCCAATCACCCAATCATGTGGCAGCAGCACAATGCATAAAATTATGCGGATCCAGGTAGAGAGCTTCAGTTAATGTTCACACCAAACACCAAACACCATGGCATTGTGGGTGGTGCCAGATGGGCTGGTTGAGTATTTCAGAAACTTCTAATCTCCTGGGATTTTCACACACAACAGACTCCATGGTTAAACTCACTGATATCATATTTTCTCCCGTTATGCTGTTTGATGGGAACATTAACTGAGGCTCTTGACCTGCATGATTTTATAAATTGTGCTGCTGCCACATGATTGGTTGAGTAGATAACTGCATGAATGTGCAGGTGTACAGGTGTTCCTTAATAAAGTGGATGGTGAGTGTATTTTACGAAGCAATGCTGGAGAACGTCTGAAAGGCTTATCCGAAAACGCATAAGATGGTTTGCTTTGTCTTTACATGGGCGAGAGAACAAAATCTGTCAGTTATCATTATGAATTGACTGGTTCTTATTCTATTTTACCATTTTTTCTTTATCCATATCTTGCAAATTATTAGCTTGTTTTTTTGTTTGTTTTTTGCTTTAACAGCAGATTCAAGACATTCATAACACAAGTTTGAAGACATTAAAATTATTCATTTGGCTGGCATATGGACTTCATAAATAAGAAGCTATGTTGGAATGGCACTCCAAAATCATAGTAAATACTGTACATAACATAAATACTCCTCACAGAAGGCAAGATGGCGGGTAGACACTTTTTTGCCAATACTTTATTTTGTCAACTACTTCTTATTAGGGCATTGAATTGAATGCTCATTCCATTTTATCGAGCCATTCCAATACAGCATCTTCTTTAGGCAGACCATTTCCCACCTAAATGAGTATTCATTCATTAAATCTTCTTAATCTAAAGGTGCAATAGAATTTAAATTCATAACACCCTTGTGAAGAACCTCCTTCAACAAATGTCATGAATAATAAAAGATGGTTGTTCTCTCTTCCATTTGTTCTCTTTTACACATTGTAAAAAATTGAGATCCTAATTCATAAACAAAGTTAATTTAACTTATTCAGATTATGTTCACTTTACTTAATTTAGTAACATTCCAAATTTCTAGTGAAGGTCCATATTTTTGGTGTCTCAAGTTGATAAACTCATCCATGTTCAGTAATCCCTGCCTAAACATCTGAGTAGGGAGAACCCCTATGTTTGATCATGCGCAGTTATTTAAAGATTGAAGGTTGAAAGTTATGTACCTGCTTAAATTGCTGTTCATTAACTTAATAAAATGATGCCATAAAATAAAGGCATGTGATTTTAGCACATATGTGTAATAACAGGTAAGAGTACAAAAGCTGTTTTTTTGTTTTTTTTTAAACAGAAACATTTGCCGTATCATTTGGGTGGGATCGCTAGCTCGAGTCCTGACAATGATGAAAGCATCAGTGGCTGCGAGATTAACAGAACAAAATTGGCTTTCCTCTGTGGTGTGTTACATTGCCCCCTGATGTTCCATGTGTAGCAGTTTGAAAAGATGTAGTTTTTGCCCTTGACATGTGATAGGGGAGAGCTGTCTGATGGGTGGGAAATGACCATGACTAAATGAGAGAGAAAATCAGGGAAAAATCTGATTGTGGTCTGTGCTCTTTACCAGTCTTAATCGCAGATTGTTTTAAGTATACTTTACTATCTGAATGAAAATCACTGTAGTTATCAAATGTTTAAATATTTAAAAACTTAAATGTTTTAGTTGGTTGAACTGATTGTAGTAGTTTAGTAGCCAATTTGCAATTTTGAATTAATGTTAACAAACAATAAGTAGTCTGTAGCAAGTTTCAAGTTTTAATGACTTAAAAGTAATCAGTTACTTTACTTAGATATTTTGAGGCAATCGGTTTCCTCACTTTTGCTAAGTAAAGTGAACTTATTAGTGATTGTTCAGAGCAGAGCTTTGAATTGATGGCTTGGAATCCACTGTTCCTGGAAGTATAAAAGCTAAAAGCCAGTACTGCTTTGTGTTACATGCTTAGCATGAGTGAGTAAATGGCAGTAATCTACATGAGCATGGACTAAAATGTGTGTTTATATTTATTTTTCATCCTTGATATTTTATCCTTGAGATCAATAAATAACAGCCAGATGACTTTGTGCAGTTTCATGTGCATGCATTCTTGATACTATTCATTGTAGCCCACATATATAAAAGGTGAATGGCACATAACACACCACTGGTATTCACCTTTTTATATGGCTGCTGAGCATCCATCCCACTACCGTATTCCAGCCTGTGTCTGCAGTAAGGTTTTCTGCAGTGGATTTAGATGTATACCTGTTATGATTTGTATGTTTGAGTACACTCTATAGGATGGTAACCAGTCGTCTTCTATGTATTATGAAAACATTTAAGTCATATTCAGTTACAGTTTCACACTCTGGCACTCTGTGCATGCCTGCAGAAATATTATATTGCATGAGTAGTTAATTCTGTACATGCGAGTGCTTGTCGTTTTCATTGTTGAATGAATCTTTAATCCAACAAGCTGCCAATTTCAGGTCTCTACAGGCAGAGGATCTATTCTTGCCCACTTTGTTGCCATGTAATACACCAAAATTGTACTAATATCTGCTTTCACAGATACATTTAGCTTAGTAAGATTGTGAAAAGCAGGATTGGATGAGTCTCAAACACAGGCAATCTACCAAGAAGAACTGGTACTGTTAGTCCAAAGGCACAAACTCAGTGACAAAAAAGCTGTATGTGGTGACGGGGTTATTATGCAGGCCTATATGGACTGTTCATAGCTAAGCAAAGCTGGATGCCAGGTGTGGCCACTGGGCTGATATTACTACCACAGAACCGTTTCTCGCCTTATAACTTGCCATGGCCATCTGTTTCATATCAGCCAGTTAGTGTTCATCCAGGTCCTTGAGTAACATAAGAAACACTTCAGCCTATTATATCAATCTGGCTACTGAATGATTAAATATTTTTTATTGGCTTGTGTTTAGCATGGCTGTTGGGGAAAACTTTATGATCTTATGGAGATGTGACCATTTGGCACTACTGGGAGCCAAATCATAAATCTTGGATTTATACTGCTGGTGACATTCAAAGATAGGGGAAAAAAACCTAATAAATGTTATTTTATAGCCAGGCCTTTAATGAAAAAGTTGAGCTTTAAGTACAGTCAACTCTATAAGTTTTTTGACATCAACGCAAAATGTTTTATAAGACGGAAGACAACTAAAGTTTTGAGAATGACACAAGTATTGGTTCTCACAAAGTTTGCTGCTTCAGTCTTTTTAGATTTCTTTTGTCAGCTGTTTCTATGGCATACTGAAGTGTAATTACAAATTCAATTCAATTTTATTTGTATAGCGCTTTTAACAACAGACATTGTCTCAAAGCAGCTTCACAAAAGTATATAA
>JAQQZR010000865.1:0-12745 GCA_030068235.1 Notoglanidium macrostoma | reverse complement strand
ACAGAAAGGCACCCTGGGTGACCCGGGGATCGAACCCAGGACCTTCTTGCTGTGAGGCGACAGTGCTAACCACCGCAACACCGTGCCACCCAATCCATCTGCTAGGATTTTCTTGTTGCCAGCTCTGCATTCATTTGACCTGTGATCTTTCAGGAAAGTGGTATTGTGGTACATCATGGACGTTATTGATTGGACAAATAACTAAAATGCTTTGAGATTTTCTATCTGAAGTTGTACATCAACATACAGACTCAAGTCAATTCTCTTAACTTCCAAACATTTCAAGACTTCACACTGCTTTCACTTTCAGTCAGACTTTTTTTCATGGGTTTTGTTGAACATGTTATAAAGCATGTAATAATAATAATAATAATAATAATAATGTACTAAGATCTGTACATTCAATGAAATGTGAAAGCAGTCCAGACAATCAAACCCTGGTCCGGTCTGCAACAAGAAGCTATCTGCTCCTGTAGACTGAGTAACGTGATTGGTTCCACATGTCACGTTACTTCCTGTTTGGGAACGGTTATTATGGTTAGTGAAGGAAATGGAGCACCTTACTGATGAAGTCATTCAAATTAAAATGGCCACAACTCAATTGGTTTTTATACAATTTTATATGGCCAAACGTTTGTGGACATCCTGATGATGTCTTTGTATGCTGTATCATTACAAAGTTCTCTTCCCTCCATGAAGACTTGATTTGCCAAGGTGGCCTGCACAGAGACCTGACCTCAACCCTACTGGACACCTTTTGGATAACCTGGAGTCCAGGCAATGCACCCAACATCAATACCTGTTCTCACTGATGCTCCTGTACCTGAATGAACACAAATCCCAACAGCCACGCTCCAAAATCTAGTCCCAGAAGAGTGGCGCTTATTATGACCAGACAGGTGAACTGAATCTGAGATATCATTAAAAAAATGCATGTCTCATAAAAATCATATTTGAGAATGGCTCTTGGTTTGGTGGTATTCCTGTACAGCATAATATGCATCCAGAAAGTGGTGGTACTTATGAAAATAATTAAAATTATGAACAAATAGTCAGTAAAATAGCGCAATGTAGAGACGATGAAACAGCCAGGAGTCAAGAGAGCAAATTTGGCTGTTCTGTCATGGTGAGGAGGACAGCATGTTCTCTCTCTCCTGTCAGTCAGTGACACTAGACAATCATGGGTGTCTGAGTTTATGTATGACAAAGAGAGCTTTCCTAGGAACGTTGCGCTGCCCTGTGATGCAGCACGAGCAGCAGTTTGAAAAGATTATGAAGGTTGGTCTCTCACGTCTTAGAGGATGCATGTTTTAGCCTTTAGCCTCGCTAGTTGTGGTAGCTGTTGTGTGATGGGGAGAGCTGGCTAGTGGGTGGGAATTGGCACGTCCAAATTTGGGAGAAGATGGCATGGGAGAATTCCAAATACCAAAAAATATCTACATAAATAAATGGACAAATGTAGGGGCTACCATTTTGCAAACGTGCAAGCACGAAAATGGTGCATGCGATTGCTCAATCGATCCATGGAATACGTCTGTGAAAACTAACCTGCGATTATGAGCCTCACCAACAAACAAGCCCAGAATCAGACCTGAATGTTGATGTCATTGGAGCTTAAACAGGAGGAAACGATCCTTTGTAACGATCCGATCATTGTCCTGTTTTGAACAGTGGACGACAGTAAGAGGAAGTGGTAGAAACCAGACCTCTTAAGCACAAACCTGTAGAGAAGCTCTCTGTCTTGATGTGGGATCTGGTTTCTGTCTGCTGCCCTGTCTACAGAAGTGTGGTTTTAAGCCTGTCTCTTCGGAGGCTGATCCATAAACCTCAAAAGTGTGAGCTCAGCAAAATCGATGAGCTGCTATTAATCACACTTTGGCATGGCTTGGGTGGATGTAGCCGCGCTTCTCTTCAATCTCATTACGAAAGCTCATCTCGCAGGAAGAGCTGCCCTTATCAGATTATGGCAGAGAGAGTGGCTCTCTGACAAGAAGATTTCATCGTCATCTGTCCTCCTATGGCAGCACTTCTTGGAAAAAGAAGGATGATTGGTCAAGGTTGTCACTGTTACCTTTAAATGTTTTGACTTTATGTCTGACTTTCACAAAGCTCAGGAACATGTCCAAAGAAGAAGAATGAAACATTTGTACTAAATATCACTTTGACCTTTATAGGAGGTTCAGGAGATTTTTTTCAACTTTATTTCTAACAACCTTAAATTTGTCTTTTATTTACAATATATGCCTAATATTCAATGTCCGCTTATATATGTCAGATTAACATGAGAAATGTTGAGTCATCCACATAACAACCATATTATTTATCAGTACGGGAGTTTATTTTAGGTCAGATTAGCTCATACGTAGGTTTCAAATGCTGTAGGTCGAAGCTCAAGCTTACTCAGCGTCTCTGTGTTTCAGCATGAAGCCGTCTCCAGACTGTCGCCCATCACCTTCGGTTTATTTCCCATCACAAGTCCTTTGCGTTAAAAAAAAAAGTTCCTGATATTCATCTCATCGCATCACACTTTTGCATCACATCGGCAGTCCAGGGTGACAGGGGGCGGAGTCTCACAATGGCACCCCGTCTGAGAGGTCAGAGTGGGTGGAGCCATAGCTGGTGAGAGTGATCTCTGTGACGATCGGTGGTCTGGGGTTCTTAGTAACCTGTTTGTTTTTTTAGATAAAAACAGTCAGTAATTAATGCTAACATCCTGTCCACCAAAGAGAGAGGTATTAGCTTACACTAACAATTCCACCATCAAGCGTTTGCGAGTGGGGAATTGTATACATTTGAACTGATTAGCTATCAGGAGCAGGTCTGAAATCTCTACTTACATCGTCAAACTTCTTTCCACTGTAGACCTCGTTCTTATCGATAAACGTCAACATGATCCAATCGCAGATGATGGAGCACTAATAGAGCGGGGGGACGGAATGAACCATCAGTTCTCACCACAAAAGCCTGCATATTAGTTCATAATCCTTTTCTCAAACTCAAAGTCAATACTCACTATTCCCACTGAGGTCATGGCTGTGACCGCATTGATGATGGTGGGGATGAGGCTAAATTTTCCGGCCTGCCAAAAATAAATACAAAAAACTAATGGAGGCAGTACAATCTTATAAAAAAAAAATCAGATGTACGTAAATCTCTTCTACTGTAGCCCTATATGACTTTTCACTTTCATGAAACACTTAGGGGTGTACTTTTATAGGAAAATAATCGTGTGTTATGGCCCGATGTGAAATGTAGTTACCGATATCACCCCGAAGTTGACTATTTTCCTACAACAGCACATCAGGAAGTGTTTTATTCCTCTTATACCACAGCCGTTTTCACTTTTGTTATAGCAGCTGTAAACAGTCGTTCCCTTTTGAGAAAAAAAAGTCTTCTGTCTGGATGACTCTGCCATGTCGGAAAACTTCAATTTACAGCTTTGACTGTTACGTAACACTGACACTGGAGACTCCTTCCATTAATGATATATAAACAGAAAACTTCACCATGTCAACAATTACACAACAATTTATATGGAGCTTCCACACAAATCCCTGTGAATTTGATGTTACTACGGAAACAGCCAAGAGTTTATATGATCATATTAATATTAACCTGAAATTTGGTTTGCTTGTACACTACATAGAGTTGCTCTTTTAGGAAACTAATCAATACCTGACCGATCAGATTAGAGAATTCAGAAGCACTGTGCTATAATTCAGCTTTACAGAATTTAAAGGACAAATAAATCTCAAAATCAATAATAAACAATAATATAATGACATATCAGGAAATAAAAATAACCTCACGTTATCGTGACTAAAGCTTTTCATATACTTTATTATTAAGGAATTAATATTATAAGGAATTCCTTATAAACAGCCATTGAATAGTGTTTTCTGTAATCTAATCTTACATGTCCATGTACGATGACATCCAAACGAATCCCATATGCTTTTATTAGTGATCTGTACTCCACTCCATCCTTATGGTAGTACTTGGCAAACCTGGGGGGAAAAGAGGCATGTGAAGAAAGAATTCCTAAATAGTGTTAAGTGACAATGTATCTCACAAATATTTAAAGGGTTTTGAGAGACTATCTGAGGAGTCTTGTACCTGTAGTGGTACCCCGAGCTGGTCAGGGTCTTCCTGAGGTCCAGCCTCCGAAACGAGTAAGTAGGAACGCATTGTGATGGATCGACGTCAAAGTCGCAGTTCCAGTTAATAAAGGCTCCAATCACTCCACCCTGAAGAAGAGGCAAACGGAAAAATGTAGTAATACAGACACACTAAATTCCACAAAAACAACCGTTTATAGATTCTGTAATGTAACTGATAACAGGAGCTAACTTTTTTGTGGATATTGTTTTACAACATTAAATGAAACAGTAAATAAAAAAAAAAATGATATCATGCGTCAAAACTTGTACTAATTGACAAAATGTGATATATAAAACACTTCAGCGTGTGGAAAATAATCAACTACATGGCGAAAACTCCGCTTCCCTTCAGGTCACATCACACCACCTGGTTGTTGATAATTTTCCTACAACTGCACACCCCCAGTTAAGTTCCTGTTATCACTTATGTTACGGTTTTTCAAAGTTACTTAAGATATTTATTTTTTAACCCTAACTCTCCTGGTTCAGGTCTTATTTGACTGATCGTTATCAGATTTATATATGCTCCCTCCGGGTAATATTATTCGTAACATGGTATTAGCTTCCACTGCTATGCTTTTGACACACAATTGTATGTTTCAGCAAAGCCAGATGAGAGACACCATCATAATAAAATTGAGGACTGTGTAAAGGACATTAGACAATCAATGCTGAATAACTTTATTTTACTTAATTCTGATAAGACAGAAGTACTAGTACTAGGACCACATGTAGCTAGAAGTAAGTTTTCCAACTACATAGTAACTCTGGATGGCCTTTCTGTTTCACCATGTGCCATAGTAAAAGACCTTGGTGTGGTTATTGACTCCAATCTGTCATTTGAAGCTCATGTAGATAATATCACTAGGACAGCCTTATTTCATCTCAGAAATATTGCTAAGATACAATCTGCCTTTTCTCTTCTCTCTCCTTCTCTGTCTCTCTGTCTCTCTGTCGAGCTGGACATGCTACTCCTGAGATTTCAGTGATCCTGACCCCTTCTGCTTTCCGGGCCTGCCTGACCCATCCCGGTGTCCTACTCCTGGTTGGAGTCATCACTGGGAAACCACTTGCTCCTGTTAAACATGGCACCATATAAAGTGCCTCAACATACACCTAGAACTATGATGATGCCTTTGGACTGCTGTTGACATGAGCGGTTCTGCTACAATGGCATAGGACTCGAATCACCACGAACAGTCTTGCACGTTAAACTTGACCCTAGTATTAAAGAGTGTTAGTTGTAAATGCGCTATACAGAGTGACCCAAATGAGGATGGGATCCCTTTTGAGACTGGTTCCTCTCAAGGTTTCTTCCTATTGCCATCCCAGGGAGTTTTTCCTTGCCGCCGTCACCACAGGCTTGCTCATTAGAGATATATATAGATAAATGTACAGATTCATAAGTTTATATTCAGAATTTATATACTTTTGTGAAGCTGCTTTGTGACAATGTCTGTTGTTAAAAGCGCTATAGAAATAAAATTGAATTGAATTAAATTTGTTATGGCTAACTCACAGTTTGGCAGAGTTCACTGAACTTTTCTCGGGCCTGATCAGCGATGTAGCCGAGTCTGAACACAGGGCAGTACGGGTTGTCCACGGGGTGGTAATGGCACCGCAGGAGCTTCTTCGGCTTCCTTGGTTTGATGTTCACCCTTAAACGATAGAGAAAGTTTTTAGCCTTCAAAAAGCATTTGAATGGAAATTGCTAGGGGGAATGGCTGGGTGGTGCAGTGCGTATCACAGCATCAGTTCTGAGTTCGAATCTGGTGGCTTACTGTGGCCTTTCGGTGTGGAGTTTGCAGGTTCTCCGAATGCCTGCGTGGGTTTCCTCTTGATGCTCTGGTTTCCATCCATAATCCAAAGACATGCAGATTAAATCAACTGGCTGCTCTGAATTGCCCCTAACTGTGAGCGTGAGTGTGAATAGCTGTTATTTAGCCCTGAGATAGATTGGCAACCTGCCCAGGTCAACCCTGACGGATAAACGATATAGGTAATGGATGGATTACAAGTAATGGATGGAGTACAAATGTGCATACACGGAATAAGGAAGGAAAACTGACTGGGAAAATAAGTGAATCATGTAAAATTCATGTGTCAACACTCACTACATGTAAAAAATTTGAGAAAGAGCATTAAAATCTACGTTTAAAATTACATAAATTTACATTATTTCATGTGGATTTTCTTTAAGTGAAAATGGGTATTTATTGTTTAAAAAAAATGAATCCAGAGACAACTCGAAGCTATTAGAGTAACAGCTTGTAATTGTCTGTGTGGAAATTACCTACCTAATTATGTACCATCAGTTCCCAGTGATTACAATTGGCGAATAAATTAAGGAGACTCACCTGAGTACTTTGAACTTCGGGAAATGAATGGCGTTCTTTATGAAGACTGTGAAGTTGATGGCTTCTTCCAGTGGTGGCTCTCTGTGGGGTAAAAAATAAGCACAGACTTAAATCATTAAATAGTTTTTGTTTTGTCTAATAATGAACGACGGCATGTAATATTGTATTTACATCTCTGCAGCAGCCTCCTCGATGGGGCACCAGCTTTTGATCTCGCAGGTTTTAAAGGTGTAATTGTAGTAAGGCACACAGTGACCTGTTCTCTGACCTGTGATGAAAGGAGGTAGTTAATGTAACATTACACTCTTAGAAACAAGGCTTCTTTGGAAGTTTTTTAGCCAGCTGAAGGTTCTAAGTTTCCTAAAAACAAACTAAAAAACGTTTCCTTAAAAGGACAAATAAAGAAAAAAAATCCCCAAAAATCTTTTCAAATATTGGACTAAGCTTTATTTCCTGGTTTTACAGCACCACGGTTCTCACAGTGGGTTCCTGGTTCCCTCAGGGATCCTCAGCTAAGCCAGGAGGTCCATAATATTTTTATTTTGTTATGGTGGAAATCATAATAATAACAAATTATTAGTTATTCTGTTAATTATAAGGTTCTTTTTAGTTTTTATAATAATCATTTTAAAATGTGTAAAACTATGACTCCACTCCAACTATGAATCTGCCTCATATTTCTGACAGTAAATCAGGAACCTGTGGATTTTTTTTTTATTAAAATTTGGACAAACTCTAATATCAAATTTATTTTCTTTAGTTTTTAATTGCGAGTAACTTGGTACTTTATTAGTCCTAAAGTCCTCACCGTGGCCGTCGAAGTCCAGCTCGCCCGGGATGCAGTCATCATCTGAGGTGCAGTTTGCATTCGGAATGCTGAAATGCTGAATAAACAAACACACACAGTGTTGTCAGAATGCACGAGAGGTGTGTGTCCTGGAATTAAAATCATGCAGCAGGTGATGCATGATTATGTTCAGGACAAGGTTTCTTTTGCAGAACGTCTGATTTGTTGGATAATGACAAGTGACATAATGACAGTATTAATATATTGGCTTCATGGTGGCCATGAAATTTACGCAAGCTTCAGGAACTGAATATGAGAAATATTAAAGCTCTCACATTTGCGACTTGGGAACTGAGAATTAAATGTATTCTGTGTGTGTGTGTGTGTTTACCTCAGCACATGTGGCCTGTCTCTGATTCTGTGTCACCTCCCTCCTCAATATCGTACTTATGACATCACCACCCTGGGAAGTAAATACAGAGAGAGGAGAACATGTATCCCTTTTTATACCTATACATTAATATTTATGATAAAATACAATACATTTATGAATTCACACACACACACACACACACACACACACACAAAGCCATGTTTGGGGATCCTGATTGAATGTGTGTGTGTGTGCTAGGGTTGGGAACCAAAAGTAGGTTCCATACTACATGTTGGGTACCTGTCACTCAATTTCTTTTTCGACTAGATTTTCTTTACGTATGCAAATGTATGAATATGTAATTAGACAAGTCACAAATGAATGAAAAATTAAATAAATAAAAAAACAAACAAATAAATATATGTTTTGGTTAAAAAAAAAAAAAAAACCACTAAGGCGTAATAGTTATTAGGGTTGGGAACCGTTCACGTTTGAACTCATATTAGTACTCGTTCCCAGTGGTGCTTTTTTAAGGTACTTTACTCTCTCTGTAATAATAATAATATTAATAATAATAAATAACAATAATAAAACTAATTACTGTTGTAAAAAAAAAATAAACAACCAAAAAGTCCAAACTTCTCAATGTAAACTGTACATTGTACAGAACATGTACCGAAATTTGGCACCGATTGCTTTAACGTGAATGGTACCCAACCCTATTAGTTATGAACCAGAAAAGCTTAATTCTGGTGTCTCGTTTAATAGATGTCTCATGTTGTTTCTTTATCAGATCCAAGCACATAAAGAGTCGTGTATAAAAATCATTTGTATTATTATGAACTGCAAATGAATCGTTTTGGCGACTCCTTTTGATTCCTTTGGCGCTTGCCAGTGTGTCGTGTCTTCTGTCCTCTCTCACCTCAGACGGCTTGGCGTACTCAGTCGTGTCCCGTACGCTGTCCCCCAGTACGGCCACTCCTCTCATCTCCGTGTAGACGGAACTCTCTGGACGGTCCTCTGTTTCCTGATATGCCTTCTGACTGATAAACACATACCTGCATCCAAATATAGACAACAAGTAAGGAATTAAACACACGAGTATGTGATGGTCTGATGAAGCCCAGAGAGATCATTATCCTACAGTATAACTTCACATCTTGAGGTGTTTTATTCCTCTTATACCACAGCAAACGGTGCAAACGATTAGATATTTATTAAAGAACAAGATTTCGGAGTTTTTGTCCATTTATAGTACTAGAAAAAAATCCATGAGACAAATTATTACTTACAGCAAAGCAGCTACAAACAGTTTTAAGCTTCCTAGCCTCATTTTTTTTTCACTTCATTGAAACTAAATAGATGAAAAGGGGGGGGAAAAAACATCAGCTTATTGTGTTACAGAGAAACCAGAAAATGTACACTCCTTTGTACTGAAGACTTTCCTGTGGTGGGAAACATATTGAATCATTGACACTGAAGACTCCTTCCTTAAATGTTAACTCCTTCCAGAAAACTTCACCGTTTTATAACAGCTTTTTTTGGGGGGTTTTTTCTTTCTATTATTAGGCCTTAGGCGACTGTTGCTATAGAAACGATAACACATTAGACACAGCGCATTAATATGAATCTGTGCCTGAATAACGGCTGGAACTACAATCAGAGCAGCTGTTAAAGAGAATTAATCAACAACTTCTGACCAATCGGATTTGAGAATTAAACAACGCTGCGGTGTAGTTAAAAATACAAACCTGAGTCTGGACCTAGTTCATCAAGAATTTATTTGGAAATCATTCACAAGGACCTAAATATACAGATAATTCTGGCAAAGTTCATATCCTAAAAGAGCTCCTGCGTTTATATGTATAAATTTATGTATAAGGAGACACACGTCACACTTCAAATGATTACACTTCAAGTAATTGTTGATGAGTTACTGTGATTTACTATTTTACAATAGTAACAATATTAACAAATACTGAATACATATCTGAAAAAAAAACATTAGTCTCTGTCTTTTGCACAGTAATGTGTGTAAGCTATATAATTATTTACATTAATTACAATGCATAATGTAACTCACACTAGGAGTAATGATGAACTGTAAATGAATGAATAACAATAACAGTTTGCACCTTGCTATGGGTGATAAATATTACAGCTTGTAACAGATAACGGTATCTGCGTATCTGCAACTTAATATTTTCAAAGAGGGCACCATTAAATAATGTAACACTGCACTCTGAGTTTAGTAGAACTACTACGAGATGCTTTAATGGTGTGCATTATATTTCCTTATTATGGTATTACATCATACACTCACACGCCTACTCTAGAAATATAAATGCACTTATAGCTTATAGATTAACCCTTTCATATAAAACTTCTACAATTGGTCAGCTGAAGGCTGTTTTAAGGAAAATAGAGTATAGGATGGAAATGATCAGATCTCCAGATTGCTTAAGATCACCATATTTTAATACAAATTGTTATAGTCATTTCTCTTTCCCTGAATTTCTCAATGCCTCGATGTATCTTTACAACGATTCTACACAAAATCTTTGTGCCAGACTATTACAGTGTGTAAACACTATTAGCTCTGTATCATATGACAGTTCTAAACTGTGTACATTTTATAAATGTGAAGAATATTTGTTTATTTTGAAAAAAAAACACACACAAACACATTTTCAGTCAACATTCAATATTTTAGACCTGGATTTAAAAAAATTAATTAATTTAAATTTTATAATTTTTTATTTTATTTTGTCTGGCATGCTTAATCCTCTTACACTTAAAGAAATGATATTTAGAAAAAGTAAAAAAAAAAAAAAAAAATCATATGATGTCCTGAAAAAAAAATCATTGGTTCAGGAAATACGATAAAAACAAATCTTTGATTTTTACACAAGCAAATCTGTGAATTCTACACAAATGATTAGAATGACTTAATTCTTTAATAAATTAATTCATGTAAATATAATAATATCTAAAACCCAAAGTGTATATTTTACCTACTTTACTGAGTTAAAGTTAATATTATTTTGCAAGCATTTACAAAACTAGAAAAAAATAATGCTTGCTTGCATGAAATAAGTAAAATTGGCTTAAATTTACTTGTTTAATTCATGCAATAGTTAACAATTCAAGTCAACACTGAGTTAAATTTACTTATAAAAAAAACGCCTGCTAGTTAAATTTATTCATGTATGAGAATTGTACTTTATACTTACACTTTCATGAGAAAAATCCATGATGCAGCGTAAGCCTCACTTAAAATATGCGTAGATAAAATTACTAAGACTTTGTGTGGAAATCGTTGCCAGTGAATAAAAATAAACACATAAGGAATACAATACAAAAATAACTGTGTATACGGGTGTTAATCTGAACAGATCATCCAGTTTCCTCGGTTTCCTTTGTTTAGTAATTAGGCGTGTGACTGAAGAACAAACGACAGTAGCACGGCCTTGTGAACCTGGTCAGTGCAGGGCATATAATTGGAAAGTGTCTTTAACCCAGAAAACACCACAGATACTTACACGTCAATGAGCTTTTGTCTTGTGTCTCATTTCTGAGTTATAGACATGAGCAGGAGAAGCACTTACCGTTAGTCTAATGGCAGTCACAATTGAATTTTGTTCATTAAATTGCTTTCTCACTATGCTGTTATTTCATCTCTCAGAACGCCAACTGGACTCTAGCTCACGGAAAAAGCTTGTGGTTTGTACTATTATTTAAGCGGCGCCTGCATTTTATATCGTAATACACATCTTTCTAGAGACGACTCAGTAAATAAAGCTGTCCTTAAGTGGTCTTAAAGGCCTTAACGTTGCTATCTTTGGGGAAAAATAATGCTTTAATTATTTAAATAGAAATAAAAAAATACAGAAATTAAACAGGAAAAAAATCATAGTCTGAGATTGTTTTATTATTATTATTATTATTATTATTAGTAGTAGTAGTAGTAGTAGTAGTAGCAGCAGCAGCAGCTCCCAATATCAACAAATAAAATATCTTGAGTAATGTCAAAAAATGAGAAAGCAAGCATGTAAAACAAACATTTCATTATTCAGATGATTTGTGAATGTATTTAGTGTATTTAGATGTATTCACTTTTCAAGTAGAGTTTTTTTCTTCATTTCTAAGTATGAAGATATTCACTTTTTTTTAAGCGTATACATTTTATTACTAGTACACATTACCCTATTCCATTACAATATACGTATTTATAATAATATTATATATGTACCTGCTATTAATATATTAAACTTTATTATTTTGTATAGTATTTTGTTGTATTACAGCATTACTACAGAAGTAGAGAATATTAATAGGAAACACTGATGTGGCAGATTTTCTCTACTAGACAGAAATATGTCCCAGGTACATCTAAGCAATTTATTTCATAGAAGACATGCCAATATTTACCAAATGAAATATGTGATGACCAGAAGCTGTACAGATCTGTAAATGACGCCCAGTGTCCTGTTCTTCACTATCATAATCTTTGGGGTCTCATAGTCCCAGAAACTCAGGAAAAAGTCTTTAAAGTACTCCCAAAATCCCATGTTTGGTTTATTGTGGTCTTGTTCACCAGAGAAGGTACGACTCTGAGTACTGTGGATAGAATGAGCCTCTTTCTTACTCTCTCTCTCTTTCTCTTTCTCGCTCTCTCTCACGCTCTGTTCTCCCAGCAGCCCTTTATCTAATTATGTGGTTTTTCAGCACATCAGTACTGGTTATTAATGTGATACTCAGGAAATAATTTAGAGAAAATCAACATGGAAAAATAAAAGATCAAGAAACAGTGCAGTGAAAATAAAGCCACATATCTCTCTTTCCATCTCTGGATTTTTTTTACAGATTTTTTTTTAAACTTCAAACAAATAGAAGTGAAAAAGGAGAAAGGTGAACATGTCAGAACAGGCCTCAACCTGTGTGTGTGTGTGTATATATGTACACTACCAGTCAAATGTTTGGACACACCGTCTAATTCAATTTTTTTCTTTATTTTTATGACTTTAAAAGAGACTGGATAATGATGGACTGTTGTTTCTCTTTACTT
>JAQQZR010000864.1:0-12746 GCA_030068235.1 Notoglanidium macrostoma | reverse complement strand
GACCATGGTTGTTGTTCAATAATAAAATTATTCCTCAAAAATACAACTTGCCTAATAATTCTGCACTCCCTGTAGTAGTCCTCGTACACAGTGATAATCCACAGCACAAAAACCCTCTTACAGTTTAGTCTAAATTTAACTATTAAAATGCACATAAACTATTTGCTGGTAAATATCAAGTAATGCATGACTTCTCAGAATCTACCAACATTCATTTCTGGAGAAAATTAAGAAAATCCTCTTTATACATGTTCCATAATAGCCTATTTTGGCCAGCAAGTGAAATAAAAATGTGAACAAATTTAAAAATGTAAATTTGAACCAGAGATGAAAACGTGTGGCAACATAATGACTTTTAAACACTATGGTAGTCTTGCGCCAGGTTTTTGTACAAACCGAGTAATGAAATGAATCACTGTGGTACCCGTACCACAGTGACACAACACTGAACAAAAACTCACCGACTCTCTCAATATGAATATTCCAGTGGAGCGTACATGACGAGATCTTAATTAGGGACAATACATATATCTTTTGTCATCATCATCATCATAAAATAGATAATCATCAATAGATTACCCTGTTTTTAGTCAAAGATGAAGAATAAAAATAGAGACAAACAAAATCATTGCATATAGATGTGAATACAAGTCTATTCCTTTGAGAATAAAAAATAAATTAATTAATAAAAAAAAAACAAAGCAAAAACAGTTTGAATTAGAATATAAGATCCACAGATTATTAGACAGCTCAGAGATTTGCATCATAGTCCATACATAGGATTTGCACAGACAGATGTAATGTCCTAACACATAGCTCAATGGGAGAAAGATCTGGAGACTGGGGAGGCCAAGACAT
Source organism: Notoglanidium macrostoma (assembly GCA_030068235.1). NCBI lineage: Eukaryota > Metazoa > Chordata > Actinopteri > Siluriformes > Auchenoglanididae > Notoglanidium > Notoglanidium macrostoma. The sequence goes on along the minus strand of JAQQZR010000864.1, from coordinate 11,888 downwards.
AATTCTCAAAACTTTTTGCTTTTCTTTGGACTGGATATAATACGGGCACAATTTTGAAGAATGCTTGGGATCATTATCCTGTTGAAGAATGAAATTTGGCCCAATGATATGTAGGAATTGTGTGAAATTGAAGAATTTAGTGATACTCTTCCATTTCATGGTCTATTTCATTTGGACAAAGTCTCCAGATCTTTCTCCCCCAAAACACCCCCATACCATCACCGATCCACCTCCATGTTTCACTGTAGAAGGTGTTCTTGAAAGGTTTGCATAGCTAGCCAGGAGCCAGATGCTAGAGTAGTCATCCTAGGAGCAGATGTAATACCTTTCTCACTCAGAGTCTAAGGGGAAAACTAATTAAGATAGGAAAAGTAACAGAAACTTATAAGGTGTGTGTGCATTGAGGGGAAATATGTGTTCAGACATGTTTGTTTTGTTATTTAATATACAGTGCATATATCCACTTAAAATGTACACACATAATGCCTTTTGACTTTATACTTATACAGATCCCTTTTGACGGTATTGGAACAGCGTGACAGTTTTGTGGTTTCTAGGGGAAGTGAGGAATCGGTCGCAGGCTTACATCAGCTCACAGGTGCGTTTATTCACTTTCCTTTGAACTTGCACTTTTCCGCATCACAGTATCACTGAGACGCAAACACAGACAGAAACACACATTTGTTTTTATGTCTTTGTGGGGACCTCCTATTAATTTCTAAGGGCATAACCCTAACCCTATCTACGACAACCCTGACCCTTACCCAGCCCTAATCTAACCATAAGTAACCAAACAAAATAGACTGTTGTCTATTTATATATTTTTTTTATTGTATTCACAGATTTTTGTAAAATTGAGTTTCCCTTGTGGGGACCGGAAAAATGTCATGACATCAAACTGGTTAGCCAAGGAAAACAACAGCAGCTGTGAAGCAAAAACCCAAAAACAATAATCAGTGTCCTCATCAACAATGACCTTATGACCGTAGACTTCTCAAAGCTTTGCAACAAAGTACAAAGGTTTTTTTTAAAACATATCTTTCTTTGTTTATGAAAACATTCTTTTTTCAGTACAAAGTCAAAAGACATTTAAATATCTATAAATTTAAATATATATATATATATATATATGTGTGTGCACTGAAAGTATATTAAACAACAAAAGAGTGCCATTTATTTATTTGTTTGTTTGTTTTGTTTGTTTGTCTATTTATTATTGATTCCCCCTTGACTTACATTTTATTCGATTTTTATTACACTGATCAAAAAAAGTAAGGGCTCTCTTACAGATTAACACCAGATTATTTGTGTTTACAGATGTTTTACGGTGGATTACTTTTTTTTTTTGGTAATATTAATCCCCACAGCACCAAAAATGGAAATAACACAAACACGTACAGTATCATTTACTGTACTTACATGTATTCCTATACACTGTGATATACCATTCTGACATTTCCGTCAGTGTATCAGTTCAAGCACAGCACTTGGTGGTAAAAGTCGTTTCTAACTTTAACTATAAAAATGAACTCATACAGATTATTTCCACGTAAATACCAAATAAATGAGTCTACCTACATTATCTACTGAAAAAAAACAACAACTCAATAATAGTCAAATAAAGTCAATGATGGTACAAAAATGAACATCCTTTTTCACCCATATGGACAATAAAAATTCCTAAGAATCAATTTAAACCATGTTTTACATCATCATCTGACTGAAAACTGAATAATCGACAATGTAAACTGCATGGTGAACGATCAACACAATACGTCTTTTGCATACCATGGCACTATTCCAGCAGGTTTTTATACACATTCAGCTGAGAAATGAATTATTGTGGTATCCCACCCACAGTGACACAAACCTGAACAAAAACTCACCGACTCCCTCTATTTGAATACAAGTGCAGGATATTCTGAAGAGACCTCGATTATGCATTATTTATGAAAACCATCACTTTACGATCACTAATGAGTGAATTAAAAATGAATGAGAATAAGATAATGTATGTTTACCTATGAACTATGAAAAGGCCAACTATTAAGGGACATTTAATCTGGCTAAGACTTTGCATTCCTAATGTTCTCTGAAACAATATTTTCATGATTAGGGGCAAAAATATTTAACACTGCACGAGCTATAGTTGGTCACATGGACTACTACACTATAGGGACAACAGTTTGTTGACACCTGACAATGTATGTCCTTGTTGAAATTGTAATGCCACAGCATGCAAAGTCAGCCTAAATAACTGTGTGCTTCCAAATTTGTGACAGCAGTTTGAGGACGAACCATAAATTGGTGTGATGTTCAATACACAGAAAAGCTGTAAAGATGAATTCAAAAATAATTCAATTAAACCTTTCTACTTAAAAGAAACATACTACAACATGCAGTAAACTAAACTCAACTGAATAAAGCCAACATTTCATGTGATGACACTTTTTCTTAAATAACAGGGACAATATATGCAGTTATGTAAGAAAATCAGCTGGTAAGTCTTACTGAGCATCTTATATTATATTCCTCTGAAGACTTTGTCACACGTTCTTCTTCTATTTTTTTTTTTTGCATGCAAAACCCAGGAGCCTTCATAATTTGTTTCCCTCTGAAAAGTGTTCTCTTACGTAATATGTTGCTTTCTTTACATTTTTTTTGTAACATTATTTCCTTCCGAATAATTTTTGGAAAATCTAGAATATTTTTGTACTGACTCATTAATGCAGACAACAAAATTTGCACAAGAAATAGACTTTTTAAGTAAGACTTTTGCACAGTCCTGTACGGTACATCAGATGGCAGAATTTTCTCCCACAAAGTCCCCATCTATGCAATAAACTTCTAGTTACTATTCAGAACTCAAACAGTCACAATCTTTAACATTTAGGCTTGAAAACCTATTTTCTAATGGAAACAAAAGGGCATTGTGTCAATAAAAACCTATGTATCATCAAATGACACATTTTACAAGGAAACACATGCCTAAATTTGAATCAATGAATCCTCATGTGACACTACTTTTGTTATGGCAAATTATTAGACAGGGTGTATACAAGCACCGATGAAATCAGTCAGATTTGAGAAGAGTTAATGTACAAATCATCAAAGAAACTGGGAAAGCCTGCCTTGAGACTATACATATGTGTTCTCTCAATGCTCTGTATACAGTGATTCAGTTCAAAGTAATGCATAGGCTAGACTACTCAAATATCCAAATTGCATAAGATCTAGAGATAAGTATCTCCTACATATACAGTATATATATATTCTGATGTTAAACATCAGAAGGCACTTTGTTCCACTCTCTATGGCCATGTCCAAAGATACAACCACATATATTCAATTTTTTTTTTTTTAAGATTCGCAGAGCTAACTGGGAGTCAGACCCTACTGTAAAAATTCTGCAAGCAACTGAGAATATCAGTAATAAATAACAAACACCTAATACAGAAAATCAGTTTAATAAGCAAGGTATTAACAAAAAGGTCAATATTACAAATGTGGAAATTTGAATTTGTGCCTACCTAAGATAATTGTTATATCTAGTTGCAATATGTTTCACTAATAACATGTGTGTAAATATGGCAACCAGTAAAACATTATTTTAACTATTATTGGATTATAGTCCTTATATGAGCTGTATAGTCCTGACTGATGAGCTCATTTGTTTTGGATCATGAGCAGATCATTCCTTTCTCCACAAATGGTGGATTGTGATACTGTCACTCCTGCCTGTTGATTTTGGGTTTTTCTTCAAAGCCCTCACAATGTTTGGATCATCAACTACTGTTTTTATCTCGGCTGACCTGTTCACTGTATGTTTGTTGGTACACTGATGATTTCTTTCTTTTTCAGGGCATTCAAAAAATTGTTTTATTAGCTATGCACGATGCTTGTGCAATGACTCTGATCAATTTTCCCTCTTCTCTCAGCTACAAAATAGCTTGAATTTCTCCCATAGATAGCTCTCTGGTCTTCAACTTGGTTTATCCTTTTTAACAACAAATGCAGTCTTCCAATGAGAAACCCATGGCTCAAGAATAAAGGGTGGGTTCAAAGAAAACGTGACATGTTTAAAGTTGTTCCGCACATCTAGATGTAAATATCAGGAAATGAAAGCTGAAATTCCGATCAATCATTTCCTGTTCATCTTTTGTTCTCTAAATATATTCAGTGTATAGCAAAGACAAAAGAACTGGCCATTCTAAAACTTTCAGAAGGGACTGTAAATCTAGATGTCGCTTTTTGTAAAGCTGCTTTGTGACAATGTCTAATGATGAAGAAGTGCGATATAAATGAAATTCACAAAAATATCACGTATCACAAGTGTGTTCAGACTTAAATTTGCTCACCCTGGAGCTTTTGCTGATATTTAAATCTAAATACTTAACCAAATATCAACTCTTACTTCTTTGTACCAATGAAGAATTTTAAATGAAAATCATGTTAAGCTTCTCTCCCCAGCTCCTCTCTACCTTCCACTTTTTTTGTCCTGTTAAAATCCCGTCTTGTGTTGGCAGTGTTCCTCCCAATTAGACGTCCCCAGGAGTTTTTATAACCCATTTTAATTTGATGGTTCTCTGAGTACAGGCATATACTGGCATAGGTTCAGTAGGTATACGAAACCTGTAAATTCCAACACTGGTATCATATCAGATATATCATATATTGGAAAAAGATCAAGGTGCAAATTGAGAGTCAAATTTTATTGTTATAGCACGTCAGCTGGGTTTTTGTAGAGGCCTTATATTTCCTTGCATAACTGTGACCCCCCCCAAGTACACAATGATATATGCCGGTGCAAAAACTGTTCAAAAGATTATGCATGAGTAGGAAATAAGATAAGGCAACCGATGTATGTGGTTAAAAACCACTCGGGTTTTCTCTGAGGAAGCGGATGATTCGGTAACATTTTTTCTCTCTAGGGCAGGTAGAATAGCGGAAAGCTGGAAATTATGTAGCCAATAATTGATTTCCACTTTGAATTGAAATGTGTACATTTGTAAGTCTCTTAAATTTTAAAAACTTATTTAAAAATTGAGATTATGTAACTTTCCAATGCAATGTTTGAAGCAAGTATACAAATTTTTTGGAGTGAGATAGACTTCCATTTTTTGTTAGCTACATTAACGCCAGCAGTGAAAAAGCAGTCAGTTAACTCAACAACTCGTTACTAAATGATTACAGCCATGGCCAAAAGTTTTGAGAATGACACCCGTATTGGTTCTCACAAAGAATTCAGTATTTTTAGATGTTTTTGTCAGATGTTTCTATGGTATACTGAAGTATAATGGGACAATGATAGCTCAGTGGACCAGTTGTTCGGAAGGTCGTGAGTTCAAATCCCAACATTTCCAAGGTATCGCTGATGGGTCCTTGAGCAAGGCCCTTAACCCTCAACTGCTCAGTTGTATAAATGAGATATAAGTTGCTCTGGATAAGGGTGTCTGCCAAATGACAAATGTAAATGTATAATTACAAGCATTTCATAAGTGTCAAAGGCTTTTATTGACAATTACATTAAGTTTATGCAAAGAGTCAATGTTTGCAGTGTTGGCCCTACTTTTTCAAGACCTCTGCAATTTGCATCACGCTATCAAGCAACTTCTGAGCCAAATCCTGACCCATTCTTGCATAATCAATGCTTGGAGTTTGTCTGAATTTGTGGGTTTTCTTGTTTGTCCGAACCCTTTTGAGGATTGACCACAAGTTCTCAATGGGATTAAGGTCTGGGGTGTTTCCTGGCCATTGACCCAAAATTCCTCTTAGTTATCACTTTGCACATATCACTTCAGTTCACATTTAATGAAAGAAGAGACCTGTATGCAGTTTTATAAGGAAATGAGCTGAGAAGTCTTACTGACTATCTTGGAGAATCTTTGGAGAGTTTTTCTGAATACTTTGCCCATTGTTCTTATTTGTGCATGCAAAACCCAGGAGCCTTCATAAATTTTTTCCCCTGAAAAGTGTTCTCTTATGTAATATGTTGTTTTCTATACTAACATGCAAACATTTTTTTGTAACATTATTTCCTTCCAAATAATTTTTGAAAATCGAGATCTAATCTGTTGTACTGACAGATGCAGAATTCATAAAATAAATATCTATAACAAAATTCGTACAAAAAATAGGGCGCATAAGACTTTGATTCAGTTCAAAGTAATGAATAGGCTTGACTACTCAAGATCCAAATTGCATAAGATCTAGAGATAAATATCTCCTATATACTTTTACTAAGCATGGTATTAATAAAAAGGTCAATACTACAAATGTTGAAATTTGAATCTGTGCCTATCTAAGATAATAGTATCTAGCTGCAACACGTTAAACTAATTAAATTTGGGCAAATATGGCAACCAGTGAAAGATTATTTCTACTATTATTGGATTATAGTCCTGCTATTTATCTTTCAATCTTGTAATAGTTGTGAGGCCGTGCTTTCGGCGTTATGACGTATTAATGCATTATGGCAATATATTTACAAACATACCCTTTTCACTCAGAGCTTAAACGTTTAAGGCAACAGTAGAAGTGCCTACTGAGCACTATGAAGCAGTAGTATTGGTCTACTTTTACAGCTACAAATTTAACAAATTTTGACGGTTAACTTTTCCAAGTGCTTAGATATGAAATTTCATCTTTTTACTAACTTTTGATATTTTAGCTTGGTTACTTCATTAATGAGTAGCGCTGGTGATATCAACTTCCAGTTTTCATACCGAATTCAAACCTCTATTTCAAAAGTACAAAGAGCCACCTTGTGAACATATTACGTCAAGAACGCTCATTGTAAACCCTTGAGATTGCCATGTGGTTGAGCGTCCCGTTAAAGGGTTAAACTTCATGACTGTTGTTGCAGGTTTTTGTATAAACCCTATTGTGAAATAAATCATTGTGGTACCCCAGTCCCACAGTGACATAACACTGAACAAAAACTCAGACACCCTCTATATGCATATACCAGTGGACGATACACCGAAGGCATCTTGATTGTGCCTTATTTATGGTAAAGACACATTCATGCACTAATCTACAATTACTAATGAATTCAATATAATTTAACAAGAATCAATAAAATATTTAACAAATTTTTTTTAAAAATCCATGAACTATGAATAGGACAAACTATACAAGTGCATTTTTAATTGGGATTCCAAAGGTCCTCTAAACAATATTTCAGATTTTACAGCAAATATCTTACACTGTCTGATCAATTGATCCTGACAGTAGCCCCAGTATACTAATTGCCTGTTGTAATGTGGGACATGGACTTTGAGAGACATTCTGCAGCCCATTGTGCCATAGTTCTTCAGCAGTATGTTAACCAGCTCCACATAATTTTTGGATGTGATGAACTACTGTGACAAAGCTGTTCCAAGCCACTTTCTCCTTCAAAGTGAACTCCAGGATCTTCTTTGCTTGTGGTCCAACAAAGACAGTGGCTTTGGCATTTGCCTCAGACAGCTTAGGGAAGATGTCTTGAAGGTACTTGAAGGCTGATATAACTTATATAGAGTTGCGACAAATTGCTTCGTAAGGCCCATCTCCTGGAGGTCCACCAATGGCTCCCACTTGATGTTGTTCCTCCTCATAGCACACTCGGTCCACTGCGGCCAGTCCCGTCTTCGGTAGAGTCATTTGGTGTTCTTGCTGTCAAGATAGCAGGAAAACTTGGTAAAACCTCCTTGGAGGTTCATCAGAAAGGCCACAAATTTGACGTTTTCGATGACCTCCCAGTCACACTCACCATACTTCAAGGTGTCCAGCTATATCTTGACAGTGATGTAATCATCTTTAAGGTCAGAAAAAAATAAAACATATTTACCTGTTTTGTTTCTGAATTTATGTGAAAGCGTCTCAATTAAAACAGGTGAATTTCAAAAGATCAATAACCTGAACACAAAATCAAAGTCTTAGGGAAATAATAGCCTTTAGCTATACTTTTATGATATAAGCAAATACGAAATAACACTTACTAACCAGGAAAAAAAATTCACATAATTATACAGAATATGATGCATACTCAGTACTATTTGACTTTACAGTATATGATCGTGGAAGAGTAATGATCTGGTCTATCTAACTATAAGGATGGCTTTCCTTTTTGAGTCTGGTTCCTCACAAGGCTGGTTTTTAATTTCACCTCAGGGAGTGATTCATTGTCCCTGCCACATCTGGCTTGTTCATTAGAGATTTAAATATGCAGTCCCCTCTGAAAGTATTGGAATGGCAAGAACAATTATACTGTTTTTGCTATACACAGAAGACATTTAGATTTGGGAACACTAGATAAATAAGACCATAGATCAGATTTCAGTTTACATCTATATGTATTAGATACACTATATGGACAAAAGTATTGGCACACCTGACCATTACACCAACAGGGACTTAAATGACATTGCATTCACATACATAGACTTTAATATGGAGTTGGTCCCCCTTTGCAGCTACAACAGCTTCCACTCTTCCTGGAAGACTTTCCACAAGATTTTGGAGTGTTTCTGTGGGAGTTGGGTCTGGTTGTGCCAAGTCATTCTATAGAGCATTTATGCTGACCTCATAATGATGTTGACACTGATGTTGGAAGAGAAGGCCTGGCTTGCAATCACCATTCCAGTTCATCCCAAAGGTGTTGGATGGGGTTGAGGTCAGGGCTCTGTGCAGGCCAGTCAAGTTCTTCCACACCGAACTCATCTAACCATGTATTTATGGACCTTGCTTTGTGCACTGCATCAGAGTCATGCTGGAATAGAAATGGGCCTTTCCCAAACTGTGTCCACAAACTTGGAAGCATAGCGTTGTCCAAAATGGCTTGGTATGCTGAAGCATTGTTTGCACTTCATTGGATGTAAATGGCCTAGCCCAAACCCTGAAAAACAGCCCCACACTATTACCCCTCCTCCAACAAACTTCAAAGTTGGCACAATGCAGTCAGGCAGGTAACGTTCTCCCGGTATCCGCCAAACTCGCCAGTGTGATTTGTTACTCCATAGAACATGTTTCCACTGCTCAACAGCCCAGTGGTGGTGTTTCGACGCTTGGCATTGGATTTGGTGATTTGAGGCTTGCCATGAAACCCGTTCCATGAAGCTCCTGCCGCGCAATTTTGTGCTTACATTAAAGCCAGCGGAAGTTTAGAACTCTTCAGCTATGGAATCGCTATGGCGACCTCTATGCACCATGGACCTTAGTAGTTGCTGTCCCCACTTTACGTGGTCTTCCACTTCGTGGCTGAGTCGCTGTTGTTCCTAAACACTTCCAATTGCAAATAATACAACTTACAGTTAACTGTGGAATATCCAGCAGGGATGAAATTGCACGAACTGCCTTATTGCAAAGGTAGCATCCTATCACAGTACCACGCGTGAAGTCACTGAGTTCTTCAGAAAGACCAGTTTTGTTTCACAAATGTTTGTAAATGCAGACTGCATGGCTAGGTGCTTGATTTTATACACCTGTAGCAATGTGTCTGATTGAAACATCTGAATTCAATAATTAAGAGGTGTGTCTCAATACTTTTGTCCATATAGTGTAGTTTAGAACATGGCATCTTTTGTGGCAGACCACCCAATGTTTAAGTGACCAATAGTATAGGAACAGATACTCTTAAAATAAATTAAAATAAATAACACTTAATATTTGGTTGCATATTCGTTGTTTGCAATAACTGTATCAAGCGGGCAATCCACTGATATCACCAAACTGTTGCATTATTTTGTGATGTTTTTCCGGGCTTGTACCACAGCCCAGAATATCAGATATATCATACATTGGAAAAAGATCAAGGTGCATATTGAGAGTGTTTTGCAGTCAAATTTTCTTGTTATAGCACAAGTCAGGCAAAGAGCTGGGTTTTTGTAGGGACCTTATATTTCCTTGCATAACTGTGAAACCCCACTGAGTACACAATGATATATGCCGGTGCAAAAACTGTTCAAAAGATTATGCATGAGTAGGAAATAAGATAAGGAAACTAATGTATGTGGTTAAAAACCACTCGGGTTTTCTCTGAGGATGTGGATGATTCGGTAGCATTTTTTCTCTCTAGGGCAGGTAGAATAGCAGAAAGCTGGAAATTATGTAGCCAATAATCGATTTCCACTTTGAATTTGAAGGTGTAAATTTGTAAGTTTCTTACATTTTAAAAACTTATCTAAAAATTGAGATCATCTAACTTTCTAGTGCAATATTTGAAGCAAGTATGCAAATTGTTTCAGTGAGATAGACTTCCATTTTTTATTAACTGCATTAACTCCAGCAGTGAAAAAGTAGTCAGTTAACAACTCTTGGCTAAATGATTACACTTGAGCTGTAACAAAATGTTGTTACCTTTCCACACATTGAAGGGCAAACATTAAGCGCAGCTAAAAATCAGTGACCTTATTGGCCCAGTAAAGATTCTGCCCAAAAATACACATTCTCTCAATTAGTGAGTCACTATCTCAAGTTCAGGTGTAAGTGCAACACAAACTAACAGAAAACACCCCCCCTTTACGTCTTCACCGGAGCGCTTTTATATAGCATGTCCCGCCTCACATCCAAGAAGCATCAGGAGCATGATGTCACGCAGGTCTGTCATTGGCGTATGCATCACCTGTGAGCCAAAAAAAAGTGATAGGGTGGAGAGATCAGCCAAGAGAAGGAGGGGAAAACAAAGGAAACTAGAGAAAGCATCTCCTGCACGTAACAATACCCAGAAGTGTCTCTTCGTAACATCTCATTATGCAGCTTTGAGGAGCCACTTTTCAGAGTTATATCCTGTGAATGAACCATGATTGAATAATAGCCTGATTGACCAGGGCACTACATTCGTGTCATGCTCACTTTACAAACTGTATTACTGTGGATTAAACTGATTTATACTAGTGTTTACGATCCCCAAACAGATGGTCTGGTCAAACAGTTCAATCAAATCTTTAAAAATGTGATTAATACTTTATGATCAAGTTCTTTATTTGTCACTGTAATGACAGTGCGCCATTGGCCCTTGCATACATATACACATGCTCCTCGCCATACTGCAGCAGTAGTGCTGAAGCGGCAGAACCACCAATACTGCACCAGAAAGGTGCTGAAAGGACAGCTCCCCAGTGGCACCACTTTTTGTAAACAAAGCACATGTGGCAGAGGGGCAGGGCGGAGCAACACCACATGGCTTGAAAGTGCTAATGAGCCTTCTTGTTCACCCTCTATGAGACGCCAGCATGCTATAAAAGGGCTTTTTTCTGTACCAACAGACTCTAGCTTTGAAGACTCCCTCTTACAACTGGAAGGAGCCCCTTCTCACAATGTCTCCTGACCCCAATCTCCTGCTGATGAGCTCCCAGCTCCACTCTTCCACACTAGCATCCGCACAAGATGATCCCCACTCACTCCCATTTTTCTCTTTCCACTGTATAAATAAAAGCACATCATTTCCTGCTTCCTGAGTCTGTGTCTAGCCCTGGGTGCCAAAGGGTGTAACAGTCACATACAGAGAGTTATACAGTGCACAATTCATGCATTAAGGTTTTTAATTACAGGGTTAATAACAAAAAAAAATGTTACTGGAATGAATTTCCCCCTTGCCCTGAGCACCATGCATTTCTATTCACGGACTTAACACTTTCAAGCGGCACTTCCAGGTTTCAAACCCCATCTTCATTTCCCATGATCCATTGCAAGATTCAACCATGGCTGTCACAAACTACAGATCCCAACAACACACACGTTATAACACACCTGACTTTAAATCACTCAGACCTTTTATCAAAATATAAAAACCAGGAAATGAGGCAAAGTCTGAAAAACAGAATAACATGCACAAAATCAAATGCGTTTCACCTGACGTTGCAACGCATTTGATTTTGTGCATGTTATTCTGTTTTTCAGACTTTGCC